>VDFB02242242.1:0-59159 GCA_007258455.2 Sequoia sempervirens
TGATAGCAAGGAACACCCATTCATCTTCATTTCCATTTTCTTTATCAGAATCTTCATCAGTCACTCCTTCTTTAGCATAATAACATTTCTTTTGAAATCTAGGTTTGTTTGGCTTAGACCTCGGAACTCTTTTAGAACACCTTGATGTAAAATGGACTATTTTATTGCAAGAGAAACATTTAATAGGCAACATTCCTTTATAATTACCTTTTCCTCTACCTTCTTTCTTCACAATTTGTGCTTCCATCTCCTCTACTTCTCTTTCTTCATCTTCAATCTATTTCATTTCTTCCTCAGACTTGAATGACTTTCTGGAACACTCTCTTGGATCATATCTTTTCTTGTTTCTTCCAGATACACTAGCCTCAAATATAGATTCAGTCTTGGGAATAGATATTCCAAATTCACTCAACTCAAAAGCAAAAAATTACCAATCGGTGTATCTCTTGTCACATTCATCACTAATCTTATTTGTTCAATAGCATGAGCCTTTGCTTTGTAAGAGGGAGGCAATGATCTGAGCACTTTAGCTACAATTTATTCCTCTTTTAGGGTACCACCGACACATCTAATAACCATCACTAGTCCATTTACTTTTTGCATAAAAGAAGAAATATTTTCATCTTCACCCATCTTCAAATTTTCATACTTTCCTTTCAAACTATGTATCTTAGCCATCTTCACATGTGCATCTCCTTCATACAAAGTTTCTAGCTTAGTCCAAATCTCACGAGTTGTCTTTAGACCTATCACATTTGTCATTTCTGAATATGTCATACCACTCAGCAAAGCTTCAATAGCTCTGATGTTATTCTCAGCCTCTTTAATCTCATCAATAGTGGAAGGACCATTTTGAGGAATAACATATGGATTCTTTGTAATCTTCTAGTAGGGTTCACCAATACACCTCAAATGACATTCCATTTGGGCTTTCCATAATAAGTGGTTTGTTCCATTGAATCTAGGACTATCCTTCTTGTATGATGACATCTTAGATCACTTCAACCTTTTAAACTTCTTTAGAGGAACCTACTCTGATACCAATTGTTGGAAAAACAAGGACATATATCTAAGAGGGGGGGTGAATTAGTTGTCACAAAATATTCAAACTCTTCAACTTAACTTAACTTAATCTTAGATCTGATGAAAGAATAATAAATCATAAACAATCAACACATTAGAATCATGAAGAACACCAAGATTTTTTACATGGAAACCCTATTAGGGGAAAAACCATGGTGGCTGTTAGTCAACAATATTATACCCTGTTAAAATTATAATGAAAAATAATGAGAATGCACCTGCATTCAGGCACACTGCCTAGAGCTCACTGCTCAAATACAAAAGGGCTCACTACCCAACAATACAAATCAATTCGGATTAGATCCATAGGGTATGAAATGATAAAATAGCTTCTACAAAAGCCTGATTATAGTTCCAGTTAAGCACATAAAGCCTTCACACTTTTCTCAACCTTCTCACTCTGCTCTGCAATTGAATGAATAGATCAATGTTCACATACCTTTTCTTCTCTAGCTTTCCTTCACTTCATACTCTTATATATCTGCAACATGGAATTACATCAACAACCTTGTCAGACAAAAATATAAAACATTTTTACAATGTTGGCCCAAATTTACAAATAAAATTTCAATGTGAATTAAACACCATTGGCCAATATTATGATGCAACCTAAAATAATATCCTTGAGCATTCCAAACATTCAAATTTCAATCTTCAAGGATCTGCAACATGTTACAACCATCATGTCGGCCAAGAACATGAAAACTTGAACACACATGAGAAAAATATTTGACCACGAGCACACCGATCAACACAGATCCATAACATAGATAGAGAATGATATGGAAGCATCCACACCAATAGAGATTATCTGAATTACACAAAATTCAATCAAGAACACTGATGGAAACTATAGAAACACTATCAGAACACAACTATTCATAGCATAATCAAATCTTCACACAGACCTTAGAAACTTCTTGTAGATGAACTAGATACCCTCAGCAATAAACCCTTTAGTCCACAACAATTGATCTTCAATGTACAAAACAAAAAACCTTTATGACCTTCACTGTTCCACTGGCAACCTACAACTCTTCTTTTAACAATTTTCTCAATATCCTCGACATATACAACCTTCAATAAAATCAATGTTAATAGTGTTGACATCAATGACAACCACATATCAACAACACAACCAAAGCATCCAACACATACCTCTTTCATCACTTGGGATATTTGTAAGTCATAAGACCTATTGTTGACCTCCGATACTCAAAACATTTCCATGTGTAGGCCTTTGCTAATAAATTCTACCTCTTACTTAACCTTTAGTCAAAGTGTAAGCCATAACAGGGCTAATGCAAGTTGGGTCAACAAAAAACTCAAAAAGTGGAAGTTTTTTTGTTGTTTTTTAGAAATTTTCACACTTGGACTGAAAATTTGAGGCACTTACACAATGAATCTTAAGAAATTCAGTAATATGAAATTTATAATTTTGAATCTAGTTTTCAAGTATGTAATTTATTCAAATACTTAAATGATAGAAATTGAATTTTGATAGGGCTATATAAAAAACCACTTTTTAAAAGTCATAAATTAAAAAAATAATAAATATAATCTAATCTTAAAAAAATATTATATATTTGGAAACTAGACACCGTGTTCTCTAATGGGTTTTAATTTCATAGATTGATTTAGAGAAAATGTCCATTAGCCATATTACTAAAGTTGGACATTTCTCTTGAGCCTTCCTTAGTTTTTAGTCATAGGTCAAAGGCTAAGGGTCGGGTTGCCAAGCCTTTCTCAAGCCTGGAACCAAGGCAGCATGTGGGTTGGGGATTCAAAATTTTAAAAACATTGCGTTCTTTATTTTCTTGATTATTTTAAAAAATAAATGCATTTTGGAAATTGGTACGCATATTAAAATGCATATGCATTTTAAAATGTGTATGTGTTTCTTGTGGGTAGATCCAACTTCATTCTTTTATGCAACGCCAAAGTATAATGTTTGATGCCTTCAGTATATAGTAAGCCTTAATGTTTGATGCCTTCAAAATTAACTAATGTGAATTTCCTTTTCCTTCATGCAATCAGTATGAGGTATGGTCAAAGTTTGATATCTGAAACCTTTTTAGATTTAGCATACTCTTTCTTCATTTCTCTAAGGGATTCAATATGTGGTATGACCGAAGTACAAAACCCGATACCTTTTTAACTTTAACTCAAACTTCTTTATTTCCTTAAGGCATTTGGTATAAGGTATTCAAGTGAAGCCCGAAGTTTGATGCATTTTAGAAATAGTTGAGCAATGACTAACTAGATTTCCTCTTTAGAAAACAATACAGGTAAGCCCAAGGTCTGAAGTCTAAACTTTTGGAACTATCCAAGGCTTGCAATAATGACACCCTAAGGCCAATGAATCTCCTTTTGACCTCAAACAATAGATCTATATCTAATTTGTTTCAGATCTCCTACAAAACTCAACGAGGTGCCTTTGTTGACCTCAATCAACTCATTTCTAGCAGCCTCTCCTTTGACATCCATAAGATGCCCTTGTGACAACAATGACAATCATGTTATCAGTAGATTAGTCTATTTAGAGTTGGGTTCAGTTATCCTCATCAAGTTAACTCTTTATTAGCATCTCTCAACTATCAATATGGGTATGATGTTCTAATATAAGAGAAAATCAAAATTTCATGATAAGGCACAAGCCAAAAGCAAAGGAGACTCAAGGACCCTTTATCTATCCTTATTTACTTATTATCTTAACATGCCATAGTTAAGCAATACCATAGAGATCAAATCTCCACTTGCTATATTTACTAAGACCTCTAAGGCTCCTTTAGTGACTTTATTCGTAATACTTGATATGAGGAACCTCAAGTGAATACTATAGGAGACATTCAAAATAAACATGAGTCAAATGATTAAAAAAAAGAGCTAAGTTATTACTATGGAACCTTAGCAACTTAGTATAACATGACAAATTATAGTATCTATCCATATATATTTTATCACATACCTCAATAGAAACACTCACATAATAATTAAAGCTAACATTCTCTTATAATCAAATGACTATAAATATAATGGCACTTAAACAAATTTTGGTCCAGTATCATCTAAATGATGCACCCTTAATCCACACATCAGTGTAGTATAAGTTTAGAATAAAAGGCTACAACACTAATATAAAGGGAGGGGCCTTACAAATGTAGTCATGAGTAGGTCATCCCACCATATTGTTTTCCACTTATTGGACAAAGTGGGATATTGAAATCAACATTTTTGAGTAATTTTTTTTCTTTGTAACACCTATTAAAAACAAACCATTAAGATTATGAAGATGATGTAAACTAGTGATTTTTGAGATATTGTGTGTAGATTTTAAATGTTTCTTTTTTAATTCTAAATAATTTATGATTTTTTAATGTAAGTTTTGATAACTTACTTTTTATAGTTAGAAATATTTTTCAAAGAGACATTTTTACCATATAAGATAAAAAAATTATAGAAAGGAAAATAGTATATTTAAAAAAATTAGAATGTACCAACTTCTACTATGTAGACATTTCTTGATAATATTTAGTTACATTTTTTGATTATTTTATGAAGTGAGATTAATTATAATTTAGACATAGGTTTATATCTACAACATATTTTTTCTATAAGTATCCAAATTAACTCCTCTTTGTTGAAACAGTGACATCAATGCATACTACATAGATCATTTTTAGATTTTATATATTTATTTTACATTTTTTCCTTGTGTGCAACATAGACCTTGATGAAAATATGCTCTCTCATATGATTCTCTTTCTCAGTTGTGGTTATTGTTTTGGATACTCCTAACAATATTTTAAATATGATGCTAGAAAAAATGCACTACTTTATTGGTAATTTCCTTAATTTTAGACCTGGTTTATAGGTGGCATTTTTGTTCTTTCCACCAAGGTTCAAACCTCATTGGGGTGGTATTTTTGAATGGTTGTATCCGGTTCATAGCTTCGGTCAAAAGCATTTACCCCTTGAATAAAAAAAAAAAATCCTTAATTTTGGACCAATATTGACCAAGTTAAGAAATGGACCATACTGAATTGGAAACTCAAAGGAAGTATCACCATAAGTGATATGATTTATGACCTATTTTATTTAAATTTATGAATAATGAATATATAGTTAAAAATCCTAATAGGTGCCATTAGGATTTAGACATAAATTTTAATAATTTCCTCTCCTTGTGTAAATGGAAGCTCAGATTTGACTCGGTTAAGGATTTCGGAGTGGTTGCCCCCACATGGGTCTGTATATTAGGCTTACCTCTATAATACTAGAACTACACTATGTTTCAAAGCATCACCTACTCATTTCACCACTTGTTGGTTTTTTATAAGGTTACCCTTTATTAATCTAGATCATTTTTTACTAGAATGTGTGTTAATTTTTCTACAAAAAAAATCCCCCCCACCAAAATAACCAAAAAATCAGGAGTTTGAAGCTAGGTGTAGCCTATTTTGTATGAGAATGCAAGAATTTTTTGTCAAAATTGAAACAAGTTCATCGATTTGAGTAATAATTGTAAAAGACAAGGCTATCATAAGAATAAGGCCATTGAGATACCCTCTACATATTTGGATGTAGATCATGGTAAGGCTAACCTTACAAATTATATACAAATTTTTCTTCCCCTCTCTTAACTACTCTAGCTTGGTGGGTGAGAAGGGTGATCCACTAATCCATCCCTTCCTTACTCTAGTGTGTTTATCCCCTAAAGTTCTTGTTGAATCAAGTTTATCCTCTCTCTTTGTGGCTCCTATGGTGATCCTAGAAAAAAACTCACATGTTCCTCTAGTTGAGCCCTTGCTTATGAGAATGACAAAGTAATTGCTAGTTTTACATTAGTTGACCTAGATTCGGAGGAAGGGTAAATGGTGGAAGAAAAAAAGATTAATATTCACAAGGAGATCTCTATGGACTATCCTGATTTGGTATTACAAGCTATAAATACTAAAATGCAAAGAAGTGATATGGGTAAGAATCCTTAGATGTTTGAAGAAAAATAACCTTGTAGTAGGATTGGGGACTCTTTATCCCTAGGCTTTGGCACTCCTATTATGCATTCACCTTCTAGAAAAAACCTCGACTCATCCCATGATGAGGAATGGACCCCAATTATTGGAAATAATAAGAGAAAGAGAAAACATGACATGGGAGTGAATGTCAAAAAAGGAATACCTTCCCAAATTGAAACAAGATCTAGATAAGTAGCACAAGAAGTGGATTTGGGTGAACAAAGAACCTTCAAAATTATTTTTGAGTCAAAAACTCAAAAGAAATGAGCAAGAAGGCCTCTAAAGGGGATGTTCCCCTTCGAGTTCCATAGTAGGACAAATTTCCATTATATATTTTTAATTAAGATTTTATTGAACTACTTCTTTGATATATTCCATTGATTCTTTATAGTAGGACAAATTTACTCTTCTATATCCACCTCACTTGGGCTCTTATTTTGTAGAAAATCTATCCTTGTTTGTGGAGTCTCAAATTTATAATATGGAGGATTTATTAGATAATTTCCATTACCTCTTTGATGGAAGAAATTTAACTAATTCATCTTTCTTTTTTTTCTATTGTAGTTTAAATTTTCTCTCCTAGTTTAACTTCTTTGATTGGGCATCCATTCCTATTTTGAAGCAGACCTATTTTTCAACATGAAGATAGTAGAGTTGCATTAAAATGAACATATTTTCATTTAACTTCCCTTTTCATCCAAATTTTAAATAAATGGCTTCTACATAAACTTATGGATCTATTTACTCCCAAGGGGAGAAATATTATTTCTAGATAGAGAATTATTTTCTATCTTCACTCACTCATCATTCATACATGAGCTACTTCTTAGAGTGGATTCATAATATATTTCATCCACTCTTTACTATGCAGATTATTCATTATATTTGTGATGGAATATGTTATTTGTGATTTATCCCTTATACATACTAGTATTTCTATCTCTTTTAGAGGGGTGTTCTACAACTAGGATTTTCTCTTTTACTCCTATTATGATAGATTGTTGTGTGTAAATTATTACTTGATCTAGAATTTTTTCTAGAACACACAATTTTTTAGATTATGTGTGTACCCTCCCTAAGTTGAATCATGGTTGTCCATCAATGTAAAATTATCATTAAAAAATTACCATAAATTTATAATGGAGTATTAAATAAGAATTTATTTTCTATTATTAGTTATTCAATCTTGTGACATGTATCATAATTTTTCTCTTACACTTTATCTATTAAAATATTTTTTTATTTATATATCTTTTTAAATACTCATTTATGAACAGTGGGTGAATGAATGGATATGCCCAATTTATTCATTCAAATATTTTTATTTTTATTTTTAGTTGTTGCATGCTACACTCTCTTGTAGAAGATTTATTGTAGGTTATCACGGATTTTGTGAAGCTACCTATTAGATCTAACATATATAATACACTAGAGATATGGTCTTATATAGATAATGTATATGTATGGGATAATACTTAGAGAGTACTTATTAAAAGAAAATTATATATTTATGAGAGATTTCATTAGTTAAACTCAACTCCTAGAGAGTAGCTAACAAATAGAGAGTATCTACTTAACATATACATGTGGCATTAATACTAAATATAATGAATGAAAATTTACAACACCATGATATCATCACTTAAGTTTCATAATCCTATGAGTGGATAAAAACTAATGTAAGTCCTAGGTAAACTAAGAAAAATAAATGTTAACAAGTTCTAAGAGGATAAATATTTAGTATATGTCTATTTTTACACTAAATAATTAGGAATTGGTTATGCTTATTGCTACTGAATAAAATAATTATAGAATCTTTCTAATTATTTGTATAGTGTTTAAATATGATGATGTACAATTAGAGGAAAATAGTGCTTACTAATATTGAAGTACTTAGTACATTGAATTCCATTGTCTAGTTGAAACCATAACACCATAAACATTTATTCTAAAACTAATTTTTAATGAGTTTGTAGGAAATAAAATGATGAAGTGAACAATTTTTATTGGAGCTTTTAGACTAATAAAATGGTTAAACATGGAATAGTTGTATAAAAACTACCACATGGTACCAAATATACCTCTCATTTAGTGAACAAGCTACCTTAATTGAATGGTTGATACAATATTTTATACTATTTACATTTTTACCATGATAATGATCAATATAGTAAACTTAATCCTTGCTTATATGAAGGATTGTATGTAATTATATGATTTATGTATTGTAGAAGTTGTAATAGATAGATAATGATATTTTCAAAAATATAAATATGCACAATGAAAGCTATGAAATATGGCTACACTTGTATAACTTTGACCCAAATGTATTTCAATTCAATATGGCAAATAACTCGAATATGAGGAAATTTGTTAGAATAAATTTTTATATAATCCATTCCATATGAGATTTGATAAATTAATTAAAAAAGAACTCTATTTAAAAAAAATAGGAAATAAATATCATGCATGGCATATATGTTGTACACATGCTTGTTCAAATAATATTGATATTGATGATGCAAAGCTTCAAGATCATGTTGCCACTAATAATAATAGAAAAGGATTAACATGTCTCCATCTAGGTTGGGTATGTGAGAAGATGTTTAGCTATTTAAAATTGAGCTTCTTGGTCAATGAAACTTTGACCTAGAGTATATGATTGGAATCCATATAAACTCACATATATTTGTAGAAAGCTACCAAAAAATTAATGGAGTAAATTCAATTAGAAAATCCAAAATATTGAAGGGCTTTCCATTATTAGTTGAATCCATCCAAGTAATTTGAATAGAAAATAGTAAATTATATTTGATGCAATCAAGAGATATTTTGAACTTTTTTATAATGAAAAATCTCTTGAAATTGTCATAAAATGAACCAATGGAATAGGTAAGCTTTATGTAATTAATTTTATCAAGCATGAAATTAATATTACATTAGCTAGTGGAAAAATTCCCTCAAGTGTTGTTATATGTAGTAATATGACTCTTATCTTGTAACAAATATGACACTACATTTCACAAACCCTTAAAAATTGCTATTAGGAATACACGTCCTTTTACTGGTCAAACATTAGTTGCAATACATTAAGAGATCAAGCATAAATTCTATTTTTTCTAATTGACGAAATAAATTTCATAGGCCCAAAATTAATTTTGATATCAATAGATGATTGAAATGATTATTTATGTTAGATGGCACTAAATAATTTTTTGAAGAATGATTATCCTTATCATTAATCCTAGAAAAGTATCTCTTATGCAAAGCATACCACTATATCAAAGTGTCTCTCATTTCATTCTTATGCTTGAAAAATTATTTTGATGACTTGTATGATATTTTTTAACCAATATTTGAAGAAAAATTTATACATTGTGTGTTTTTATGCAATACTTGTAGTAAATTGGTGTGTAGTACATCCGAAATAGTTGTGATTTTGGACATAGGTTTTTTTTAACAAGGTCATCATCTTAAACAATTTAAACATAGAAAAGAATTGACAAACATTATAGATATAATTATTGTAACACATAAAGAATAGAAAATCCTACTAGGAAAAAGAAATTCCTTAGTACCCATTAAGGAAAATGTAATACTTGATCAATCTATGAATTTATATGCCACAAATCATATGGTCATCCTGCAGAGTAAGAAAATGTTTAAGTCACTCATGAAACTATTTGCATGTAGTGTATCTACATATTCCTACTTTATAGAATCAAATTTTAGTCAAGATGATCATTTGGATAGTGTTTCTACTCTATTAGCCAATTCATAATGTTGACATATGATTTGTAGGTATATGTTAACATAGTTAATGGAGCACTTTTTAGTGTAAAGTATATAGAGTTATTATAAGTTTACATGACTTAAAAATATAGTTATGAATTCATCCTAGTTCTAATGGTTAATACTTAATGTGACAATCATAGGTATCACTTGAAATAATCATTAATGTTAGTGTTACCCATGAAAGTTCCCCCTAACTTCTTTAATTGTTGCTATCTTTTCTTTCCGCCTAAGTCCGATACTCAAACTTATGTTCAAGCGGCCCTTAATTATTCTCCTCGAACTTGGGAAAGGTTTTCAGTTGTTCTTCGAACCTCTCATTCTATCGCTTGTGTTGTTTGTTTCTCGCTAGGTAGTGTTTTCTTACCATTTTTGAACTTGTATTTCCTTAGGGTGGATGTAAAAATATTAATAACACGATTTATGAGTTGTCATATGTCAGAACCATAGAATCTTCACCGAAAATTCATACCTCAGGTGACATTCTTTAGGCTGTCTTAAACCTAGGTGGGGTTTTATCAAGTTGTGCAAACCACCCATTTTGTTGCCTAGAAGATTTTTGGTGATTAACTTAATAGCAGTTAGCCTATTCATTTAACTAATGCATTATACAAAAAAAAGCTACCATTTTCAACCATGATATGAACAAGAAACCAATGAAGCCATATGCATGTAAAGAAATAGTGATATCAAAAGAGATATTTTAGTTGTATATAAACATTTTTACATTGCACTAGCATTACCAAAAACTGCTTGGTTCAACTACAAAATTTGGGTCATGGACAAAAAGGACAAAGGGGTATTTCTTCTTAGGTACATAGAGCAAACATCAGGATTCAAATGCCCTCAGTTACAACCTACATGAATTTGACTTAAACTAGTCATAGTAGATTCTTGTACGACTAGAGGAAGTGTGTAAACAACCCCATATCATCCCTTACCACTCGTATGCACAGAAGAGACATGACCTCCTCTAGATTCCTATCCTAAAGAGTGATGCAATGTAGATAGTATTAGCTATTAATCCATTTTGAGGATAGTGGCTAAGCCCGTTAATTGCCACCTTAACACGATGATGAAACTTAAGCTTCACTAGGCGCTCCAGTGCTCTCATTCCCCAATCACAATGGACAAAATTTCCTGATGACTATATAGATAAAGCAATCTAGCATAGTTGAGTTATGCACATGAGCCTAACTCAGGAACACCTCACCAAGGATGCTCCGGAGCACTTCTTCCTTAACCTCGCTCTGCATTATGAAGAATTCATTCAATTTTATGAGGTGTGCCTAAATAGTGGATTGCACTTGATTTCCTCCAAAACCATGTAGTCATTGGTAGAATTACCATCACTCTAAGAACTCACCATATTGGATGCAACTGATTGCAGAAGAAAGGTGACGCTGATTGAATTTATAGAGTTTTGGCTAGACATGGGTGCATTCTCCTGAGCTTAATAAGATGCCAATTTGATTCCCATTTATGGTTGGCTTGCGTTGCTTTAAATTATGATTTCTCATCAAGCAACACACACATTCCACCGCTTGATATCCCTATATGTTATATTGATAGATGGTGGTATGATTGGTCATTTGGTGGTTGTTGGTGGGATCATGATTAGTTTTCTTTGTTGATATTTATTCCTCTACTAAATTCAATTATTCTAACCAATTCTCAAAGAAACGTTAGGAATAAAATAAGTTGCTGGTTTAGTAATGACTTCGGCACCCATCTAGTGGCATTAGCTATGTTATAAATTTGAAATTGTAAAGGATGAAAGCGAGGCCTTTTTGGGATACACCTAGGGGAGTTATCAAGAAGGAATAAACATTTATTACAGACTATGATGATTTATAATTTGTGTGTTATGAATTTAATGGTTTGGTATGTTGATCCAAGAATTATGCATATGATGTGGTTGTATCTTCTTTGAAAGATAATCTATGTGTCTTCATTTATTCCAGTCTAATTTACCTCTTAAGTTGGATGATCATGTGAGTTTTCAATATTTTCATTGATAGTTTATGGTTTTGGTTTATGTTGTTCATGCTTGCTTCATATTTATGGACTAGTGTTCATCACATTTCCTACTTTCTAGTTTAAAGCACACCCCTTATTAGAATAAAACAATTCATTGAAGATTTATTGAGGGAGTTGTACCTCAAAAAAATTTAGAGAAAAGTCACAAAAACAATTGTGATCTTTTTAGAGTTGTTATCGGATTTCATTTTGTGCTAAATTTGGGCTTGCAATCATTATTTAAGTATATGTGTCAAGAGCCATTCCATTCACTAACAAATTTTTGGCGACTCTACTAGGGATTGTAAAGATATCTTTAATGGATTAAAGTTTGACATTCCTGTCACATCATGTGACAAGATGGTACTTCCTCACCATGATGTATTCCTTATTTTATAGCCAGATTTAGATTGGTTTGGAGCTGAACAAGAAGATATTGTATCCTAATTGAATATACTTTCTTGGAGATATAGGAGGAACGCAACAAACTATATCTAGGAAAACCTTATCTTAGAAAAAGAAGAAGAGATGGCCCAATGCCACCTACACCTATGATTGAATGGACCCCAAGTTTGATATTTGAATACTACAAGGACCCTCCCCATCATCGTAATTGTCAGCCTAATTAGCCATTACATCAACCAAGAGACCCACCAGTACCTCAATATCAAAAAATCCACCTCTAGCTCATCCACTATACTAATTTTCTCTTCTTAGGATTTACTCCTATGTGATTTGATGAGTCTATTTATGGCTTCAAATCTCTAGTGTAATAAAATTGGCGCACTTTCCCTATCACAATATCATGATTTACCCCGAGGATCTCAAAATACGTTTCCTAAATTTTTCGGTGAAAATGAACAAGACCCCAAAGAACATGTTTTGGCTATAACTATTGTAGTTACAATTTTAGGAATTCAAGAAGATGTTTTTGTAAAAAAATTTCATTGAGAGTATGATTGACAAAGTGACAGAATGGTACAGGGGGCTCAAAAAGGGGAGCATTACTAGATGGAAGTTTCTCAAAAGAAAATTTCTCCAACGCTATGGAATTCCAATTAATATTGCAGCTTCCCTACGCCTCTTCTTTCAGATGACAAAAAATAGAGTGGAAATAATGAGGGACTTTGTTTATCGGTTTAATCAGTCTCTTCAAAATATTCCTACTCTAGAAGGACCTAGTGTAGAGATCTAGTATCATATATTCATTTATGCTCTAGAATCAGACATACAATTAATCCTCAAAAGAGATAAAGTGCATGGAATTGAGCAAGCTCAACTCAAAGTAGTGAAGGTTGAGGATGATTTTATCGCCATGGGTAAATGGAAATTAGGATCAAATGTGATACTTGAAGCCAATTGCAAGGAATCTCCTAAGTTCCTAGTTGGAAGTCACAAAGAGGTAGAGTTATCTCGATCGAATGTCGCAAACATTATTTTAACAATTTTTGATGACATACATTAACCTAATGAGGGACAAGATGAGCATAGTAATGATTTGAATTTCAAATTATATAATTATTTTGAAGTTGAAAGTGATCATAGTTCATCAAGTGATGATGAAGATGATGAGCTGTGGGAAAGGTCATCGTTTGCTTCACCCCCTCCTTTTGATAAGCTCCCCCCCTCTGAGAATAATTTGAATGATTTGGCATTGACTTCTCTTCTTACTCTAGAATATGAAATTTTATTCTTCAAGAAGAAATGGAGAATAAGGACATATGTTTAAATTTGGAAGGAAATGATGGTTCCAGGAATGGTGATTTTCAGGAAAAGTAAAAATGGTCAACTCATTCTAACCTTCTTTTTAGTTTTGATGAATTTGAAATATGTGATAATGTCCTTTTCACAAATCAGATTTCCAATCAATTCATGTATGAGGATAAATGTCATTTATCAAGGGATGAGATAGATTCAAAATAAAGGAAAGATGAGGAGGACGTTAGTCTCTTGTTGGGGGAAGATGAAGTCGATGTCCAGTCAGAAGTGGAAAATAAAGTAGTCCCTACTCTGAACTAGTCTACAAAAGCAATTACCCTTCATGAAAGTGATCAAATTCAGAGAAGGTATGATGAGGTTAAGGATAGTATTATTTCCTATGGTAATTTTCTAGAGACTTGGGGGAAAATTTTGGGGAATGTAAGGTCAAAGAAAAATTTTGAGCTCAAGATGCCATGTCAGAATTGAGTATGCTTGAATTGATTTTTTTTTATTGTGAAAGTTGGTTAGCAAAGAAGGATTTGGCCCTAACCAAATGGGAACAAGAGGATGTTTTCTATGAGAAATGGATTTCTGGGAGACCATTAGACTATGGATACATCCATGTCTGCATTAGAAAAATGTGTTTTGGAGACTGTAAAGGAATGTGGGCCTCTTCAGAAAAGGATTATTTTTCTCCCAACTTGTTAATGGGTTTGTGTGATCATGCTCTTCCTTTTCTTTCTCTGGTAGGTTAGTCCTACCTTGTAAATATGCATTTTGGTGTGTTCATTTTTGGATTTTTGTTTGGTTGCCTTCTTGTCAACTCCATGCCTAATGGAAAGGACTAGTCCATACTTGAGATTCAGGATTCCTTGCTTCATCCTTTGCAGTCCTTGCCCCCAGTCAGAGCCACTGTTACCCATAAAAGTTCCCCCTAACTTCTCTTCTTATTGCTATCTTTCCTTTTCACGTAATTTTGATACTCAAACTTATGTTTAGGTGGCCCTTTGTTATTCCCATCAAACTTGGGTGGGGTTTTTGTTTGTTCACTGAACCTCATTCTACTTCTTGTGTTGTTTGTTTCTCGCTAGGAAGTGTTTTCTTACTATTTTTGAACTTGTCTTGCCTCAGGGTTGATGTATTAATATTAATAACCTGATTGATGAATTGTTGTATGTCAAAACTATACAAACTTCAACCACAAGTCATAGCTCGAGTGACATTCCTTAGGCTATCTCAAACCTAGGTAGGGTTTTATCAAGTTGTGTGAACCACCCATTTTGCCTCCTAGAATATTTTTGGTGATTAACTTAATAGAAGTTAGCCTATTCATTTAACTAATGCATTATATAGAAAAGAAGCCAGCATTTTCAAGCATGCTATGAACAAGAAACCAATCAAGCCATACATGTAAAGACACAGTGATATCAAAAGAGATATTTTATTTATATATAATTTTTTTTTTACATTGTAGTGGCATTACCAAAAATTTTCTGGTTCGACTACAAAATTTAGGTCATGGAAAAAAAGGACAAAGGGGTATTTCTTCTTAGGTACATAGAGAAAACATAAGGACTTGAATGCCCTCAGTGACAACCTGCAGGTGTTTGACTTGAATTGGCGATAGAAGATTCTCATTTGGCTAGAGGAATTGTGCATAAAGCCCCATATCATCTTTTACCATTCCTATGCACAGAAGAGCTGCAACCTCCTCTAAAGTCTAATCTTGAAGATCCAACGTAATGTGGATAACGTCAGCTATTAATCCATTTCAAGGATAGTGGTTGAGCCCGTTAATTGTCACCTTAACGCGATGATGAAATTTGGGTTTCACCAAGCGCTCTAGTGCTCTCACACCCCAGTCATGGCCAGAAGTCCTAACGACTGTATAGATAAAGCGCTCCACGGTAAAAGTACAAAGCTATGTCACACTTATATAAAGAAAATGGCCAGCACTGATCTAACTTTTAAATTTCAATCACTAGAAAGTGGCATATATGTTTAGAATTTTGAAATGATGTAAACTAATAAAATGTGTATTTTTTAGTATATTTTATGTCTGTATGTTTTTTGAAAAAATTAAAAAATTATTTGAATATAGTGTTTTATAAATTAACACTATAATTTAGTTGTTGATAAAATGCTAAAAAATTATGCTACATGAGATGTCAAGCTTTATATAGTAATTTTTTTTTCCTTCAATTTTTTTGTGTATATTTATAACTAGAAACTTTAGGGCATGGATTTATTTTTTTACAATTTTATTAAATATATATTTCTAAATAAATATTTAGATGTGCGTAAATTAAAACATGGTTGTTTCCAGTTGACATCAACTTTTCTATTAAATATTTATCTAAAAAAAAAAAAAAATTGTCACGCCTTGCCGTGCGAACCCCAAAGGAACTAATAACAACAGAACATTTTTTTTTTTTTAATTTTTTTAAAAGAATATAATAACATACTTAGGTATTAAAACATAACAATGTATTATGAGGCACAACTAGTTCCAAAGGGGTACATGAAGTGACATGACTACACTAACCCATAACAATGATAATAAGATAACAATAATTAATCTATTACGTAAATCTAATCATTTCCATTTCATCATTTAAAATATCTATCAACTATATCCATATTAATAACATATGCACATATGACAATACATGGAATTATAAAGATATAAAGTGTTACATATTTCGGTAGATACAACTCAACATAACCAACTATAACAAATGATCCTGAATAAACATTACATCCCAATGATAGAAGAATACAACTGTCTGAAAATATATCTCAACAACCACATATACAATTTACAACATGGTCATCCCATCGCATGTGGGAGACAATACATTAATGAATACATTACATCAGAAATATATACATCTATCTGGTACAAAGAATTACTAGATCATCAACATCCTCCAAAAGCCCTGCAATAAGAAAATACATCTGCAACAGAAGAGGGAACCCAACGGGGTGTGAAGCACGTTCCACCCAACCACCCCCGTGCTGAGAGTAGACAAGGAAGGGTCCCCGACCAAGCACACCCAACAATAACAAAGACTAACTCCAAAAAGACAACTTAACATCAAAGACCACTTAGAAAACTCACAACAACAAATCACTTCTGGACATAACAATAAAACACCTTTCCAAATTACAACTAGTCACACTCACAACATCAATGAAACTCAAGGAATAATATCAAAGACTACCTCCAACAATAACCAAAGAGAAATCACTAAATCACTTAACCACAACATACACAATATCACTTAACAACTACAATCACAAAGTCACTTAATAACTACAACCACGATATCACTTAACACGAGGTTACAATGCTTACAGAGAACAAAGATCATGAACATCGCACAATAACTGATTCACTGTCGACATAGGAAGAGTGTCATGCATAAATTTCCATGAGTTACCCTGGCTCAACCTTCCTAGGCTACCGGACCCTCACGTAAAACTATGCGTCCCATCTCATCTTGAGCCTTATCATTCACTTGCTTCATGAGAGAGACATCTTTTATCTTTATTAGTGTGAAACCTCCCCATTAATTATTTTAGATTATCACTTAATTAAACTCTAGGTAGGTTACCCTGGCGCCCCTTTATGTGCCGGACCCCCACAAAGAGCCACTCTCCTATCGACAACATACAAGGCACAATACCACAATAGGAAACTAGACATCACAAACTCTCCAATCCAAGGAGGAAACAAAATAAGGAAACTCACTCCAAATATTGGAGGAAACCAATATGAATTCACACTCCTTCCAAAGGAGGTACAAATCTCATTACCCACTCCTACTTCCTAGGAGACACAAACCCCCATTCGTGGAAACCGGGTACAACATCATAGTACAACACATCAAGGCGATTCACAAAATGAACCTCTACACCAACATCCCACTCAAGAAAACTTCTCTGGAAGACTTTCAATACCCTTAACCCTAATTGCCCGACATGGAGAATAAAAGGGACATGATAGATAAACATTCCATTTCTAGAAGCCCTTAACAATAACTTAACTCTTACAAAAGGTAAAGTAACCTAAGGCTTTCCCATACGACACAAAAGCATTATGAAGAAAATGCCATAGTAGAATTAACGAACAATCTCAAGAATAACAGTTACATTTAACTAAAGCTATAAAAAAAATTACACTGAATAATAAATTTCACCCAATAAATCAATCAATTACAAGCGAAATCTTGAGAAAGTTTGATTAAATTCAAAACATACAAACTATTCCTTAAAGCAAGATAACTAACTCAGGGATTCACTCACAAAACATAAACTCGGAACAAAGAAATCCACAATTGGCTAAAGCGAGGGAGCTCGAGAGAGAACAACTACATAAACCAATGACATGAACAATTATATTGCACCACAAACTTCACCAAACCAAAGAACCAATTAGACGAGGAAATTCAATTAACTAAAAGAAATACGTACTTTAATTCTAATTTTCCAGATTAACAATAACAATGCAAACTATGAAAATCATCTAATTATTTATAAAAATCTATTATGAAAAGTCTTAACTCTACACACATATATTTTAAATTATTAAAAATATATTTAAAATAAAACATTTTTATAAAAATCATTTTACTAAAATATATTACAAAATTCATTAAATATCATTTTAAAAAAAAAAGAATTATAATTTTAAATAAATATAATTATATATGCCTATATATATATATTATAAAACAAATCGAATTTATAAAAAAAAAATGTTTATTGAAAATCGTATAAAAATAAAAAAATTAAAATAAAAAAAATTAAAATAAATAAAAGTAAACAAAAAAAAATGAATTTAATAAAAGTGCTATGCAGCCCCCGGAGGTACTGCGTACCTCCCAAGGGGAGGACGCAGCCCCCACTGGGCTCCGTACGGCAGCCTACGGCTGCTGTGCACAGCCAAGTGGCTACTGCCACTGCTGCGCCCAGTGCAGGGGTCGGGGTGGTACGGCGAAAGCCGTCCGCCCTTTCCCCAATACAAAAATTTAAACATTTATATATTTTTCAAATTTATAACTTTTTAATAAAAAATGACTTGAATCTTATTCCGTGGCTACGAAATTCAAACCGATTCCAAAGAAAAAAATACATTAAAAATCATAATTCATATTATGATCAAATCTCAAAATTTGAACGTAATAAAATTTATTTATTTATTTTAAATGTATCACTTAATCATTAAAACGAATTAAATATATTTCTTTTTCAACAAGGCACACAGTACACAGTACACAGAGGAATGTACACAGGGAAAATAAGATAGATTATATAAAGCATAACTTTATTTATTTATTTGATACACACATGTATATAGGTATATAAAAATGCATATATTTATGCCAAATTAAAAATAAAAATAACATAACAATTAGATTTTCCTCCCAAATACAAAATAAATTAGGCAAATAAATTCAAGCCATAAAATAATGATTTTCTTCCCAACAGTAATTTTCAGAAATGATTTTATTGAATAAAATTCAAAGGGTTTAAATTTTATTAAATAAATTTCAAAGGGTTTTACCACAGTTTTCTACAGATGATTTGATTTTCAATCAGAAATGATTTTTATATTTCAAACACACTAATTTTCCCTAATAACTATGTTGAAGAATTTTAAAACAAATTCTGCTATAATTTACTACAAAAGATTCGAGAGTTTTAAACACAAACAAGTTTCCAAAACATAAACTTCATTCAAACCATTTTCGAAAACATAGCATTCAGATTTGTTTACAGACCTACGAAGTATTAATAATTTAAAAGGGGAAAACCTGGAATGCTGTGTCTGAAGGAGAATCCCGCCTGTAACCTCCTCTCGAATTCCTCCTGCAACTCCTTTCTCGACCTTCTGCCTTCAATGTTCTACTGAATAATCTTTTCTTTGCAAACTCACAATAATTTTTACCCAGAGGAAAACCTCAAAACTGCAAAACTATCTTTCTTATTTTTCTTTTCTAGATCTCCAAACCCAGAGCCAAAACTTGTGTGTGAATAATAATCCCTCATAAAAATAATAAATCACTAATTAAAATCAAGAAATCTTTTTCCGCTTTCTTTTCCAAAAAGCCTCTTTCCTTATTGGCCCTTTTTAGCTTTTAAAAGCTCACATTTATCTAAAATTTTAATTGAAATAATTTATTTAAATTTAGATATTATCTTCACATAATTTCCTAATTTAATATTAATAAAAAAAATAATATTTAATTACTCTCAACAATATTAATTTAATTATAATTATTTGCACTTTTAATTAATTAAATCACTTTTAATTGATTATATATTTAATTTTAACATTTTTCTAACTCTCAATTAAATCAAATAACAATGCAACATTAATTAATTATTTTATGCAATACGATTAATTAATTAAACACTACCAAGAATTAAATAAATACTCAACAGAGAAACTACATACAAGGCAAAGACAAAACTTTAGTCATAACACAACGACTCACAACAGACGACAGACTTGGGATGGGAACACTTCCAAACCTACTCCCTTTTTCAACTTTTACCCATTGGGTTAATTTATTGCTCGCCCTGTCCTGCCGAAGCAGGTGGAATCGAGACTTATTCCTGCAATCCTGCATCCAAATAAACGTCAAGTAGCACATGTATATATATATAATCAAACATCCTATCGTGAAAAGGAATTGCAGTGTAGCAGGGCACTCGTGAATGAGTGATGCTACACTGTCCTCTCACCTAATCTATTCTAACAATTATATCATCAATAATGAGCTAACATTTCTAACCAAATTGATCATAAGATAACATGATATCTAACTATTGCATCAAAACTAGAATTATTAAACCATTGCATTATAAAATACTACTGAATTAAATAACATCACCATAGAATCATCACATCGACATATAAAGCATTAATGAAAATCTATTTGAATAAACAATAATTAAATCAATACACAAAGTACCATAAATCATACTAATAATGTCACAAGAAGCAAACAACTAAACTACACATCCGCACACACCAGATCGATGAGTCAATCATCATCACAACACAAAGCATCAATCCAAACCACATAAATGTCAAATCCAACAACACAGAGAGTTTTATCGTAGTATCAACGTATCAAGTTAAAGCATAGGAATTAATAAATCCAAACAGTAAGAGGAGGGGTATTACACAAATTATGTTATCTTAATCTTGATTCTTTTATCTAGGGCATCACTTTTTTTAATTTTTTTAAATAAGTTTTAGTATTTTTCTTGGCATGATAATCAACATAATATTTTTGTGTTGATAACCTACTTTTAGTAAAATATAAAAATAATAATTGAACTATTTAAATAAATAAATATTTTAAAACTACACTTATGGATCTACAAAAGGGTATTTTTAAATTTTTAAAAAATGTTATTTATATGAGTAGGAGTTGTTGAAACATTAAATTTTTCAAATAATTTCACTTTTTTAGTAAATTGACTTGAAAGTGGTTCTACATATTCATTTAGCCAACAATTTTAGTTTGAAAAGTTGCCAAATTATTTAACTTATCTAGAATGAATCTTACTAGATCATATATTTGACCAAAATGGATTTTTAGTTATAACTACTAAAATTCACTTGTGTTGATAAGTTGGCCGAAAGTGTGACACAACTTTATACTTTTACCCTCTAGCATAGCTGTGTTATGCACACAAGCTTGGCCTAGGAATTCCTTGCCAAGGATGCTCCAAAGTAGTTCTTTCTCCACCTCACTCTGCACTATGAAGACTTCTTTTAGTTGGTCTGAGGTGTGCCTAAATAGTGGATTGCACTTGATTTCTTCTAGAATGATGTAGTCATTGGTGGAATTACCATCACTATAAGAACTCACCATACTGGATGCAACTAATTGTGGAAGAAATGTGACGATGGTTAAATTTATAAAGTTTTGGCTAGACATGGGTGCATTCTCTTGAGCTTGATAAGATGTTAATTTGATTCTCATTTATGGTTGGCTTGTGTTGCTTTAAATTACGATTTCCCATCAAGCAGGACACATGTTCCACCGCTTGATATCCCTATATGTTGCATTGATAGTTGGTGGTATGATTGGTTCTTTGACAACTATTGGTGGGATCATGATCAATTTTCTTTGCCAATATTTATTCCTTTTCTAAATTCAATTATTCCAACCAATTTCCCAAGAAACATTAGGAATAGTACAAGAAGTTGTTGGTTTAGTAACGGCTTCGGTGCCCATCCAATGGCATTAGCTATGTTATAAATTTGAAATTGTAAAGGACAAAAATGAGGCCTTTTTGGGATACACCTGGGGGAGTTATCGAGAAGGAATAAACATTTATTGTAGAATGTGATGATTTATAATTTGTGTTATGCATTTAATGATTTGGTATGCTGATCTAGGAATTATGCATATGATGTAGTTGCATTTTCTTTGAAAGATAAGTTGTATGTCTTCATTTATTACAATTTGATTTACCTCTTCAGTTGGATGATCATGAATTTTCTATCTTTGCATCAATAGTTTGTGGCTTTGGTTTATGTCATTCGCACTAGCTTCATATTTATGGACTAGTATTCATCACCTTTCCTACTTTCTAGTTAAAAGCACACCCCTTGTCACATTAGAATAGAACAGTTCATTGAAGATTTAATGAGGGAGCTATACCTCAACAAAATTCAAAGAAAAGTCACAAAAACAATTGTGATATTTTTTAGAGTTGTTAGCATATTTCATTTGGTGCTAAATCTGGGCCTAGAGTCATTATTTAAGAATATGTATTTGTAGCCATTTCATTAGCTTACAGTTAGTAAATTAGAAAATCCCTCAATATTATTTTTTGTTGTATAAATTAATTACAATTTTTTTCAATTACTACGTACATAAAATTCTCAAAACACTATAAAATAACATTTATAAATGTTATTAATAGCTAATAGACTCAAATATTTATAACCTTTATCATCAAATAATGACTGCACAAATATAATTCTCCACTATTTAACAAACAAAATTAGAAATATGTATACCTATCAACCATTTAATTAACTAAACAACGAAAACAGGAATGGTGATTTATTTATTAAGGCTAGGCGAATAGTCACTATGTCGTTACTTGATTCAATAAAAAGTACAATCTAAGACATTTCAACATTACTATGTTGAGATTACATTCTGTCGGAAAGCGCCACCTTTCAAACAGTTTTACTCAGCAAACAGACAGTGAAATCCACACCTAAAAACATAGTATTGGTAGTAATAAGCATGTGACTGATGAACAAACTAGATTATATAATACTTTGAACCATGGTAAGGAACTTATTGAGCAAACTATATTATATAATACTTTGAACCATTGTAAGGAACTTATTGAGCAGGGCATTTGAAGTCCGGAGGAACGGTCATTCCACAGGATACAATAAGCTGCAGTGCCACTGGAAGAAGAATATTAACGTCGAGAAGCTTGGCCCTAATGCTTGTACACAAACACAGTGCTGCCTGTACTGCCAAAACTCCTTCAATCACAGGGCAGCATTGGTTTACTACAGGATCTCCAATGATCACGTGCACAACGCTCTTAAGCACATCAACACAGGCTCCAAGCTTCAAAGCATCAAGTGGGCATTGAGCTGCAGAAGACGGAGGAGGAAGGAGGGTCGTTGCCATTATTAATGGCATGGCTGTTGCCACCAGAATTATAACAATGAAAAATACGGCTCCCGCTTTTCTCATTCTAACACTGTTGATTTCACTGGAGAATCAATGAAACGGTACTATGGAAAACAAGTTGTGCACTTCTATGTTTGTAGAAGACGAGACGTATTTGTTGGTATTTATTGCCGTTAGAGACACCTTCCTTTCGAGTGTGCCGATTGATTGACGTGTACGAATCGTGTAAGAGAAGCTAACCTGTGAACTCTGTTAACTTTTCGTTGAAATCTCTTCCTGCATTTTCTATATGCCTTCAGCCAATACATGTAGTTTTCTATATGCCTTCAGCCAATAATTGTAACAAGATTGTTCTTTAGCATTATCAGAAGAGCGAGGAAAAATCTTATCGAATCATGGCATGAACTCAAAATGAAGATGCGTCTCTACTATGGGATCCACTTCAACAAAAGGAAGAAGCTCACAAACAAAACGTATCATATTATTGAGTTTGTCCAGATTGAGACAATAATAAAAAGATTATTTTATTGATGCCGTTGGATAAACGGTACGAGTTCTTAACTGAACACGTGCAGTTCTGGCAATTCTTTTATATTTTAAAACTATGGATCTGCAACTTATCTTTTGAATATGTTCTGCTCGTTCGGAATTTGATGGTTTGTGACGGTTTTAAATTTATTCTCGTTCTTTCTTTTTAAAAAAAAAATACTCATATTAATATTATAATTTAGAAAAAACTACAAGAGGGTTTTTAGGCAGCAACAACTGTTATTAAGGTTTATAAAACAAAATTTAAAGAGGTTTTTCATTATACCATCATCTCGAGGAATTAAAGGAAATCATAAAATGATAGAAACACATACAATCAAAATAAATAAAGAACTGTCAACTGAAATCATTTTGAAGGAGTTTTAGAAATTAAGACTTTAACTGTTACTACAATAGCTCAAGTTAAAAGGAATTATAACCTGTGTAGTAAAACAAATATTGCTAATGAGGGGAAGCCAGGCAACATATTCATTAAGGACGGACAAGGGGGAGAAAAGGGTTTACCTAAAAAAAAGTTTCATAAACTAAAGCTATAACTAGCAGTTCCGTGCAGTAACACGCAACAATGAACCAATAGGTGGAGAGGAACATGAAAGGAAAGCAATGTGCAGATAGTGAGGTTGGAAGAAGAGTAGAATGTCAATGCCACAAGTGGGCACAGTAACTATGAAAGGAATATGCAAAGTTGGGTATATGTTGTAGTAGATGTAGACAACATACTTACATATTAGGGAATGCAATGAACAATACACCTTACAGAAGATTGAAAGAAGAAAGGTGATGAAAATTCTGACCAAAGTGCACAAAATAAGCCTATTGGCGAATTATTCATAATCCATTCATTAATTAAGCACCTATGTGTAATGCATTATGAGACACGGTGTCTGAGAGAACAAACTTTCTTGATATTTGAGTATCACACTTGTAAACAATCTCCCTTCAACACCAATATTGGGCTGGATTTCTCTACAAGGACAAGAAGGAATATGTATACACATCTCTCTCTACAGATAACTTCATTTATTGATGTCACCTTTTGTGTGGGTTAAAGGAATGGTCAAATTAGAATAGTGATTTTGCATCTAGCTTAAAAAAAAAAAGTTTAGGAAAAAAGGAAAGTCATTCTCTCCACTAGGGTGGATGCTGTAGTGAACACTACAAATCTTGGTGAGATGCATGGTACAACAAAATAATATCATAAAAAGTTATAGGGGCAATCTACAGATTGAATAAAACTAACTTGGAAGTGAATAATTCAAAATAAGTGGTTGTGCGTATCAAAACCAACATGGAAGCCAAGAAAAGAGGTTTACCTACTTCTATAATTAAGGATAGCTTTCATAGAGGTCCCCAATTTGTTGTGTATGAGCTTGGGCATAGCTATCCCACAAAAAATATTTATTGTTTTTCCTTTGATTAGCCATTTCATGGGAAAGGGGCACTATCCCTTCACAAACACCACCCTACATTACTTTCATTGGTCCCTTAGTATCCTTGCATACAAGAGAAATCATTGGTTTTGGAAATGGCCATCTTCATATAAAGATCTTGGAATTCCTAAGTGGGAAAATGGAGCTAACTGAAAATAAGAAACAAATATTGCCTAACTAATTGCTCTAAAATAGTGTTACGATTGCTTCCATTATGACATCTAACTGTGATTTTTTATGAGGAAAAAAACAAGATCTTTGAAGAGAATGCAGACAGGATGATCAAATTTCTGTGTATTCCTTAAGCATAATAAAAAACATCGATATCACCATTGATTACGTTGGTGGAAAATGTATGTTGGTCTGCCACTATAATCAATGGTAAGACTAATGTTTCATCTCACACTTAATATAAGCCTGTATTTATTTGAAATTTTCCATTATAGATGTCAAAGAAATACCCATATGAAAAATACTAACAAATAGCTCATGGTTCTACTACAATCAAGATACCTTGGAATCCTGAATAAATAAGTATTTTCCCTCAAAGAAAAAAAAGGTATTACCAGATCATTAAATCAAATTATGAATTTATCAAAATTACTGTTCAATAATTGAAACTCACTTTATCAAAAAAAACCCATGAGAATGGATTGGGAATTCTACAGTTTGATCTAAGTAGTCATACTCTCTAGAATTTAATTGCATACTTTCTCATAGGCAAATACATATCCTTGTTCTTCTCTCTCTCTATCTTCAATGAAGCCTGAAATAGAAAACAAAAGAAGTTCAAATTAATCTGCTTTAACAAGAATCATTAGAACATTAATTATGTTTGAACTTTTTGAAACAAATCTCCTATCAGAGAAAGTTCTCCACAATAAAATTCATCATTACATAGACAATAGAATGCAATGTTTCCAAATGGGCATCCACAAATCAACAAACCCAACAATTAATATAGCAAAATCAAATAGACAGCCCAAGCTGAAAGCCATCCTACATAAATATAAATACACTGTTGAATATCTAGTATTAAAATATCAAATGCACAACAATACAGATGATATAGACTTGTTGGCAATGCTACCAAGGCAACTGATCTCCAAATTGATCATAGTCAGAAACTCAGCAAGATGGACAAGGCACTGGATTCAAGAATATGTAAGTTAGAAATATGGTTAGCCACATTGGTATGACATCAATTGGAAAAACCATTATGGTTTCCAAATCTGAAACCAAAGTTCACATTCCCAAGAGAAATGATAAGTAGTGATATCAAGTGGATAACATCCTTTCTAGATTTGACAGTTGTGAAATTAGAGTATAAGTAAAAGAGTTAAGGGAATTGAAACCAATGAAACTTGCTATACAGGCATTACTTCTATGTACGTTGGAAAGGGATTCAAGGGAGAAAGGATTCAAGGGAGCTTAGACATGGAAATAAGTATAGTAAATGTAAGGGCAGTACTACAATAATGATAATGAGATTGAGCGAGCAAGAACAACATTTAAATTCTCCAACAAACAAAGAGAATAAATCAGAGATGTGGCAAGTTGTTGATATAATTGTGAATTTTTGTAGAAGGAATATACAAAAGAATTATGCTTATTTTCCAAAACCCAATTAACTTCTTTCTCAATGATGCATTCCATATAAATTCAAGCCCTTCTCCCTCCTTCCACCTTAGCCTTTCAGTTTCTATACACATAATATCTTGCACAATCATAGTGTCTTGTCAACCACATATGTGATGTGTGTTGCTAAGGGACTATTACTTAATAGATTTCTATCTTTGATAACATAGAAAACTACATATTTAGAAGGCTCAAAATTTTACTTACTCTTATTGCATCAAATGGGTGAGTCTTGAGGCCACATGGAGCTTTAATAGTGTTACCATGCATGGGATAACTGACCCATGTGACATAATCCCAACACAACGCACTACTTGTATGAGATGAGGTAGCTTTACCCTGAGCTTTCCTGCTCCCATGCAAACAATCACAGTAGACCTACAAGGTTTGTTCTCAGGATTCAAAATTTCTACCAGCTTCACCAAATTACGTGGGTCCATCTTTACACTCACATTCACATATAGAAACAATCCATGAGTAACATCTAAAAGAAAAATGAGAAAAATTCTTTGTAATAGAATGGGTTCAAATATAATTTGTGGAACAAATTATCAACAGAAGGACATTTAGGTAAGTAACACAAAGGCAACCTCAAGTAGAGAAGCCAAATAGCACATAAAATATCTCAATACCAAAGCAAATTGAGTATGTTTAACATGTCAGCTCAGAGAATTGCAAATCAAAGCCAACTTTTAGGGAATGCAGGTTGAAGTACTTTGTAAGGAATATCAAAGTTAATACCTTAACAACAATGGGATTAGCCACTCTATAAGGAAACTCCACATGAGAACCATCTAGCTAGCCTATCCTCTTGCCAATCCACAACATGTGGGCAGAACAATCATAGTAGAGACCCGAGGTTGAATCCTTCCTTGTAAGTGTTTCTTCATAAGGAGGGAGGAGGCATTCATGGGATGTGTAAAATTTAGTAGTCATCATGATGGGGTGATCTAATATTAATCCTATGACTAACATGAACCCTAATGTCTCATCAACCTGATGTGCAAGTTCTTGATACCTTTAAGCATAATAGTAGCACTGTAAGGATTTAAATTCATTATGATTCAATCTATGAACATAATCTATTCTCAAAAGTTCAAAGCTTTTAACTAATGCAAATATTTAA
Organism: Sequoia sempervirens; assembly: GCA_007258455.2. NCBI lineage: Eukaryota > Viridiplantae > Streptophyta > Pinopsida > Cupressales > Cupressaceae > Sequoia > Sequoia sempervirens. The sequence goes on from VDFB02242242.1 coordinate 28,049, forward strand.
GTAAACAATTTATTTATAGGCTATCCTTCCCTAATATGGCCACTATATCTACAACCCCAAGGAAAATAAAAATTGTCCTATATTTCTGACAAATCCAAGTAAATCTATAAGAAGAAGCAATCTACTTGAATATATATGAACTTAAATCAAAGTGAAAACCATATTTTAGTTTAGATCATAATTATAGTCTTTCATATTCAACATTAGAATAAAGTTCCCCAATCTTTTTGCAGCTTATAAGGAACATCTCAAATATCCCCAGCCGTCCTTGGGGCAGTGAAATGTCCCAGGGATATTAGGCTCCCATGGATACTATCTCTATGTCCCAAATTTTCCCAAAGACAAAGGATAGCTAGGGGGCATCCCCTATCATCCCCCACTATCCTAAGGATGCCTGTAGGGGTGCAGGAATGTGTTTCCATGAAATTATTTGCAACCATTACCTATGAAGATACAAAAAGATGATCATTAGGCATCAAAAGATAAAAATATGATAGCTCACCTTTCGACCCACAAACCTTTCTTTTAGCTCTCTAACAAGCTCTTTGACTTTATGAAATTCTAGTAACCTATCTGAATCAATGCCAATAGGGAACTACAATTATCACAAACAGACATATGAAAAAAAATAGAAGAAATATCTAGGTGTTGGTTATAAAAAATTACTCAACTCAAAAGGGTGGAGAAAAAATTCAAAATTCAACCACACAGTACAAATTAAGAAGAAAACACAAGCTAAATATTCAATAAGAGATAGTTGCATTGCAGATTGTACTGGTCGAAGGAAAATAACAATGTACAGTGAATACTGCAGCAACACAGGTGAGCTTCCCTTGATCCTCTACTCTTGGGGTTCCTTCCAGCCCAAGAATTCTTGTGCATGCACTTACAAAATGTCTTGCATAGTCATAAGTATGAAAACTAGAATGATCAAAAACGTGGATTAGAACTTGAAAAAATGCATTGCAAAATGTACCTAGATCCTTTAAACTCAAGAGTTAATATCAACTAAAATTTTCAAGATTCTAAACTATGATGCCCACATGTTTGTCTATTTAAAATATATAAATTCTACAAGCTATTGCACTCATGTAATTAGGAATTACATTTAACAAATTTATATGACAATTATCAAGTAACTTGAGACCAATGTGATAAACATGCATCAAATAAGGTGTGGAAAACAGACTACAAATTCTAACCAAAATGCTAAAAGTAAAACAACAAATAGGGAGTACGTGAATCTTGTTGTGACCTAACCTGATGAGCAATAAAAATTCAAGAGACATAATAATAGTAAGATTACCCTCTAAATAAGCTACTCAAATTCTAGTATTCTCAATGGTTATCACTTATCACAAAATTCAATATACTCAGGCACCTCGTTGAAAGCAATAATAATTTTATTTGAGGTGAGAGAATCTTTCAAAAATGCATTGTGTAGTTCCTAGCTACCAAATGAATAGAATGAGCTTAGTTTTCATTATTTAGAAAATAAGGAAAAGAGGTAAGCCACTTGAAAACAATGTAATAATCCATCTCAAAATATTGAGAGGAAGCCTGAATTTGTGTAGTAGAGTTCTATAAATTTGATAATTTCTTTATAATGGATTGTGGAAAACTATCATGTTCTAGTCTCATTCCTATTATTTGTTATATGACCAAGCTTCATCATATCAAGATAAAATGAAAGATACAACTAATTGATTACATTTTTTCCATGTATCACATCTTCATAGCATTAAGTAGGAGCCAAATTCACTCAACACCTAAAGATTCTTCACTACGAAATTTGAAAAGCAGTGACAAAGGGAAAACTCTATGATTTGTACTACAAAGGTTATTTGATTTTGGAACTCCATAGTTTCAAAATTATTTTAATACTCATCTCAAGGTGTCCCATCTAGCTTTAGCAGTGAATTATTGCACAACACAACTGACCAGGAAGCCAAAATGTTTTCCCAGGCACAAGAATCTTAATCTAAATCCTTCCACAAAATACATAATAAACAAGCATAGACAAGGCACGTGAACTATTTTACATAATGCCTCAAAGTAGATGTCATCTCATGGAATGTAATGATTGTAGGATATTCATGAAATACATTCATTGATAAGGCTTTAGAAAATTTCAAGCAAATTTAATTGGTAGGTGCAAAGCTATACTCCACAACCTTTCCCAACATCCTCTTTGCTTGTGCCAAAAAGATAGCTTTGGAACAGGGCATGTGCATCCATCAAAGAATAAAGGAAGCAAGTGCCTTGATAGACATGCATGCAAAATGTGGAAGCATAGACAAGGCACATGAACCAAGAAATGTGATCTCATGGAATGCCCTCATTGTAGGATATGTTCAAAATGGATTTGTTTAAAAGGCCTTAGAAATTTCTAAGCAAATGCAATTGGCAAGTGTAAAGCTAGACTCCCCAACCTTTACTAGCATCCTCCCTGCCTGTAGAAAAATTAGAGCTTTGGAAGAGGGTCTCAACATCCATCAAAGCATAATTGTTAGTGGATTCTTCTCAGAAATTGTAGTTGCAAGCACCACTTCTAAATACCATAGCCTTCGCAAATACTTATGTACAAAATTAAATAAATAAAAAATTATGCCCAAATTCTCTCTTGATTGATCTCATATTGTAACTAATTTTCTTTGAATGAAATTTAAAGCTCATTGGAGTTTTCTATGGCATTCATAAAGTAGTTCATAACTCCAAACACGTAATGTGCATATAAATTTTAGAGAGCTTGGGGTGCATGCACATCATCCCATAAAAAATGTTTGATAATAAATTTCAGCAACTTTAAGCAATTCTTAGATATATTTGTATGCATATAATGTCATGCCCCAAATCCCCAACCCCCGTAGCCTATTCTAAACTAGTAATAATAGTGGTGATTCCCTATCTTTAAATTAAAGGAAGACCTCTATTAAATTGTAAAAATGAATCACAACTATAATAAATCACAAACTTTTATGAATTATGTACACCTGTGTTGCACCAATTACCAACCAATATAAAATGTAAATTCATTCTAGAGATAGCTTGGAGTGCAATACCTTCTAGATAGCTTTTCTCAAATGTTGTAGTTGCAACTACCCTAATAAAAATGTATTGAGAATGGAAAAGCATAGACAAGGCACATGAATTATTTGACATAATGCCTCAAAGTAGATGGGTATGTGCAAGATCATCATGGGCCAAAAGTGGTGATATGATGGGAATGTGTACGGTATGTGGCTGACTACTTTTTTATTACCCAAAATTGATGAAACAAAAAGGGTTTTTAGAGGAGATTATGAGCTTTCCACCAATATAAATTATGCTTTACTTTGAATTTAATAAATAATTATTATTAATTTTCTATTTGAATTATGACTAAAGTCGTAATTGATAGGTTGATTGAAAAACATCTATAGCTTTCAAACGGTATCACATTTTTTAAATCTAAAACACGTGTCACATTCTATGCTTCACATACTACAGGATTAAAAAATACAATAATAATTTCATAAATTTTTGACCAAGTTAAGGTGGTTAGACGTACATGTTTTTATATTTTATAAAAAGTTGTAATAAAAAATTCATAATTAATTATTTACTTGGAAAAATTACAATAAAATATGCATCACATTTGGACATGAGTCCTCTACTTATATCTAAAATCTTATAAGAAAATATTATCATTTTATTGTGGTTAGGATGGTTAGGCAGACACCTACTTATTTTTTCCCTGAAATTTAAGTACTATGCATTGAAATTTAAAATTTTCACCAAAATAGATTTTTTTTTTAAAACAAACCTAGTAGTTTAGAAACTACATTTAATTTGCTATAGATTCTATTCTTACATATTTTTGAAATAATATAGATAACTTATTCAAATTTTTATGTCAAGTTGCATAACTCTAATTTTTTTGATATTTTCGCCACTTAAGGGCCTATTTTTTCCATGATGATCCTGCACATGCCCAGATGTCATCTCATGGAATGTGATGATTGTAGGATATTCATGGAATGCATTCGTTGATAAGGCTTTAGAAACTTTCAAGAAAATTCAATTAGCAGGTGTAAATCCCTATTCCACAACCTTTCACAACATCCTCTCTACTTGTGCCAAAAAGAGAGCTTTGGAACAGGGCATGCACATCCATTAAAAGCATAAAGGATGCAAGTGCTCTGATAGACATGCATGCAAAATTTGGTAGCATAGACAAGGTAGATGAAGCATTTGGAAAAATTCCTCAAAGAAATGTGGTCTCATGGAATGTCATCACTACAAGATATGTTCAAAATGGATTTGTTGAAAAGGCCTTAGAAACTTCTAAGCAAATGCAACTGGCAAGTGTAAATCCAGACTCCCTGGTATTTTACCAACATCCTCCCTACCTATACTCAAATTGGAGCTTTGGAAGAGGGTCTAGACATCCATCAAAGCATAATTGTTAGTGGATCCTTCTCAAAAAATTTAGTTGCAAGGGCCACTTCCAAATACCATAGTATTCACAAATACTTATGTACAAAATTCAATAAATAAATTTTTTTACACAAATTCTCTCGATTGATCTCATATTGTAACTAATTTTCTCTAAATTAAATTTGAAGTTCCTTGTATTTTTCTATGTCGTTCACTAAAGTGGTTCATAACTCCAAACACATAAGGTGCAGATACGTTTCAGAGAGCTTGGAGTGCATGCATATCATCCCATAAAATATGTTTGACAAGAAATTTAAGCAACTTTAAGCAATTCTTAGATATATATATACACATATATGTCATGCCCCAAATCCCAAACCCCCATAGCCTATGCTACCCTAGTAATAATAGCAGTGATTCCATATCTTTAAAAAGGAAGACCTCTATTAAATTTTAAATATGAATCACAACTATAATAAATCACATCCTCTTCTAAATGTACACCTATGTTGCACCAATTACCAACCAATATAAAATGTACAAATTCATTCTAGATAGTTGGGAGTGCATCAAGACTTTCTAGATAGCTTTTCTTAGATGTTGTAGTTGCAACTACCCTGGTAAAAATGTATGCAGAATGGACAAGCATAGATAAGGCACGTGAACTATTTGACATAATGCCTCAAAGTAGATGTCATCTCATGGAATGTGATGATTGCAAGATATTCATGGAATAAATTTTTTTGATAAGGCTTTAGAAACATTCAAGAAAATTCAATTGGCAGGTGTAAAGCCCTATTCCACAACCTTTCCCAACATCCTCTCTGCCTATGCCAAAAATAGAGCTTTAGAATAGGGCATGCACATCCATGAAAAGGATAAAGGCTCTAAGTGCCTTGATAGACATGCATGCAAAATGTGGAATCATAGACAAGGCACATGAACCATTTGGAAAAATGCCTCAAAGAAATCTAGTCTCATGGAATGCCATCATTGTAGGATAAGTTCAAAATGTATTTGTTGAAAAGGCCTTAGAAAATTCTAAGAAAATGCAATTGGAAAGTGTAAAGCCTGAATACCCATCCTTTACTAGCATCCTCCCTGCTTGTACTCAAATTAGAGCTTTGGAAGAGGGACTAGACATCCATCAAAGCATAATTGTTAGTGGATTCTTCTCAAAAATTGTAGCTGCAAGTGCCAGTTCTAAATACCACAACCTTCACAAATACTTATGTAAAAATTTCAATAAGGGTATGTGCAGGATCATCATGGAAAAAATAGGCCCTTAAGTGGCAAAAAATTCAGAAAAATCAGAGTTAGGAAATTTGACGTAAAAATTTAAATAAGTTATCTATATTATTTAAAAAATATGTAACAATAGAATTTGTAGCAAATTGAATATAGTTTCCAAACTATTAGGTTTATTTTTTGTAAAAAAAAAATTATTTGGTGAAAATTTGAAATTTCAATGCAGTACTTAAATTTCAGGGAAAAAATAAGTAGGTATCTGTCTGACCACCCTAACCACAATAAAATGATGAAAAAAATTCATAATATTTTAGAAATAAGTAGAGGACTCATATCCGGATGTGATGCATATTTTTTTGTAATTTTTTTCCAAATAAATAATTAATTGTGAATTTTTTATTACATTTTTTTAAAAATATAAAAACTCGTATGTTTGACCACCTTAACTTGGTCAAAACTTCATGAAATTCAATTTTTCTTTTTTTAATCCTATAGTATGCGAAACATAGAATGTGATGTATGTTTTGGATTCCAAAAATGTGATATTTTTTGAAGGCTATAGATATTTTTCAATCGGCCTATTAATTAGGACTTTAGTCGTAATTCAAATAGAAAATAAATAATAATTATTTATTAAATTCAAAGTAAATAATAATTTATATTGGTGGAAAGTTGAGAATATCCTTTAAAAACCCTTTTCATTTCATCAATTTTGGGTAAAAAAAAGTCATCAGCCACATACCCTACAAATACCCATCATATCGCCACTTTTTTGCCCATCATGATCCTGTACATACCCATAAAGAAAAATTTACACACAAATTGTCTCTTGATTGATCTCGTATTGTAACTAATTTTCTTCGAATGAAATTTGAAGCTCATTGGAGTTTTGTATGGCGTTCACTAAAGTGGTTCATTACTCCAAACACATACGGTACATATACATTTCAGAGAGCTTGGAGTGCATGCACATCATCCCATAAAATATGTTTGATAAGAAATTTGAACAACTTTAAGCAATTCTTAGATATATTTGTACACATATATGTCATGCCTCAAATCCCAAACCCTCGCAGCCTATTCTACACTAGTAATAATAGCAATGATTCCCTATCTTTAAATTAAAGGCAGACCTATATTAAATTGTAAAAATGAATCGCATCTATAATAAATCAAAACCTCTTATGAATGTACACCTGTGTTGCACCAATTACTAGCTAATATAAAATGTAAATTCATTCTAGATAGCTTGGCATGCATCAACACCTTCTAGATAGCTTCATCATAATATTCTGGTTCACCAACATCAGTTAACAAAATAGTATACAAAGATGGAGATAATCTTTCTGGAGGTCTACTTATCGTTGAAGATCGTCTAATAGGAGTTTGTGGTATTTGTTGTTGCTGTTGTTGGCCAACATGAGGAACCACTGGAACATCATTGTTTGTAATATCATCCAACACTGCATAATCATTTTCTTTCTTCTCATGTTGTAGCAATAGATCTTTGTACAACACTTTCTCATTGAATATGACATCCCTACTTCTCACAATTTTCTGATTTTCAAAATCCCAAAGCCTATAACCAAATTCATCAATGCCATATCCAACAAATACACATTTCTTTGATTTTGCATCAAGCTTGGTTCTATTTTCAGAATCTACATGTGCAAATGCTTCACAACCGAAGGTTGTGAGAAAAGAATAACTCACCTTCTTACCTTTCCATGCTTCCTCTGGAATACCACAACCCAAAGGATTAGAGGGACCTCTATTAATTAAATAAACAATAGTGTTTACAGTCTCTACCCACATTTTTAAAGGCAGCCCAACATGCAATCTCATAGTCTGTGCACACTCCATTATTGTTCTATTCATGCGCTTAGCCACTCCATTTTCCTCTGGGGTCCTTGGAACCATTTTCTGTCTACGAATACCATTAGAGGAACAATAATATTCAAACTCTTTGCTGCAATACTCACCACCATTATTAGATCTGAGACATTTTAGCTTTTTACGGGCATCTCATTCTCAACAAAGCTTCTCCATTTTTTAAAAGTTTCAAAAACATCAGATTTCTGCCTAAGGAAATAAATCCATACCTTCCTAGTTGAATCATCAATGAATGTAACATAATACAGAGAGCCACCAAGAGAAGATACCTAAGCTAGTCCCCATACATCCGTATGCACAAGCTCCAATTTCTCATCTTTCTTTTGTTTCCCATCCTTGAGAAAACTTACTCTCTTTTGTTTTCATACACACAACCTTCACAGAAATCCATATTAACACATTTTAGACCTGGTAAAACATTATTTGAATGAAGTAATTTCATACCTTTTGCACTCATATGCCCAAGTCTATTATGCCATAGTGCTGATTTAGAGTCCACAACAACTATATGATCTTCTACCTGCTAAACTGCAACAATTGTTCCTGAACATTGATCTTTTTCCATAACAATTAAAGTAGAAGGAACAATATGACCTATACAAAGATATAAGGTGCCTACTTTCACACCTTTTTCTACCACTAAGGCACCCTTTGTGACCTTCCAATTTTTATCACTAAATTTAACAACACAACCTTCATCATCTAGTTGCCCTGCTGAAATTAAATTTATGCTTAACTTTGGAACATTCCTTACCTCACATAGTAGCCAATGATTCCCATTTTGCAACTTAATCTTGATTCTTCCCTTTCCAACAATCTGACAGGGTTCGTTATCTCCTAAATCAACCAGCCCAAAATCCCCTTGGACATAATCAAGAAAATAACTTCTATGGGGGGTAGCATGAAATGAATCCCTAAATCTAACACCCAACAATCATCAACATTATCAAGGGAAAGAATCAAAGCATTCTCATTAGATTTATTACTTACCACATTTGCCTCTTTACTTCCTTTTTGTCTCCTTTATTTTTCTAAGACTAGCAATCTTTCTTCAAATGACCCGGCTTACCACAGTACCAACAATCCCTCTTGTCTCTAGATTGGGACCTTTTGTCCTTTGATTTTCCTCGTGACTTCCCAAATTTCCAGAATTGTTTCCTCTCTCCTTTGTTCTACCCCTACTTTCTACATTCAAAACACTGCCTGATGTGGATGTTCCACTTGAGCTTTTCCTATGCATTTCCTCACTCAAAATAACACCAACAACATCATCAAATTTCAATGTATTCGAACTAAAACATAATTGCTAATAGCCATTACCAAGCTATTCCAACTTTCAGGCAAAGAACACATAATCAAAAGAGCCCTAACTTCTTCATCAAATTTTACTTTTACAAAAGTTAATTGACTGGTGATCATATTAAACTCATTTAAATGATCAGTAACTAACCCACTTCTACCATTTTCATATTAAATAACTGCTTCATAAGAAATACCTTATTCGAAGCGAAAGGCTTTTCATATAAATTTGCTAGGGTTTCCATCAACTCTTGATTTTTCTTTGCTTTTGTAATATTGAATGCCACCGATTGTGCCAGGCATAAACAAATACTACAAAGAGCCTTTCTATCCAAAATCTCCCAGTTCTCATTAGACATTGCTACGGGTTTCTTGGTTTTCCCTTCCAATGGCCGCCATAAATTCTTCTGATAGAGATAGTCCTCCATCTGCATCTTCCATAACTCATAGTTCTACCCATTAAACTTCTCAACCTTCTTACCCTCATCTTCCATTGCTCCCACTCAACTGTGAGACTCCCACTTAGTCGTGAGACCTTCCTACAGATGATAATCGAAGTTACACAACCCGCTTTGATACCACTTGTTAGGGTTAGAAAAGGAAAATATCTAACAATTAAATGCATATTTAATTAATAAACAGAGAAACTAAAACACACACAGAATAAATCATAACACAAAGATTTAACATGGTTCACCCAATCCGGCTACATCCACCAAACCGCAGCCATCCCATACTTTTATTATCCAGTGCAAAACTTATTACAATCTTGCACATAATCGTTTTTTTCATCATACTGTAACACCCATCTGAACCCATTTGTAACAATCTTAGAAGCTTCCATATTTTGGGTTCTACAAAATCGGATTTTTCCTTTTTCATTAATTTTTCCCTTTTTCAGTAACGATGCAAAAAAGTAGGAGGAAAATTTTTCTCTGGGGCAAGGATACATGTTGGGGTGTACAGTATACCATGGGCTATACAGTATAGCATGATCAGTCACCACATACCAACAACTACCCTGGTAAAAATGTATGGAGAATGGACAAGCATAGAGAAGGCACGCGAATTGTTTGACATAATGCCTCGAAGTAGATTTCATCTTATGGAATGTGATGATTGTAGGATATTCATGGAATACATTCATTGATATGGCTTTAGAAACTTCAAGAAAAATAAATTCATAAGTGTAAAGCCATATTCCACAACCTTTCCTAGCATCCTCCCCGCCTGTGCCGAAAAGAGAGCTTTGGAATAGGGCATACACATCCATTAAAAGCATAAAGAATGCAAATTCCATGATAGACATGCATGCAAAATGTGGAAGCATAGACAAGGCACGTGAAACATTCGGAGAAATGCCTCAAAGAAATGTGCTCTCAAGGAATGCCATCACTATAGGATATGTTCAAAATGGATTTGTTGAAAAGGCCTTAGAAAATTCTAAGCAAATGCAATTGGAATGTGTAAAGCTAGAATTCCTAGCCTTTACCTGCATCCTCCCTACCTGTACTCAAATTGGAGCTTTGGAAAAGGGTTTGGACATCCATCAAAGCATAATTGTTAGTGGATCCTTCTCAGAAATTGTAGTTACAAGAGCCACTTTCAAGTTCCACAGTCCTCACAAATACTTATGTACAAAATTCAATAAATAAAAATTTACGCACAAATTCTCTCTTTGCTTGATCTCATATTGTAACTAATTTTCTTTGAATGAAATTTGAAGCTCCTTGTATTTTTCTATGGCACTCACTAAAGTGGTTCATAACTCCAAACACGTAAGGTACAGATACGTTTCAAAGAGCTTGGAATGCATGCACATAATCCCATAAAATATGTTTGACAAGAAATTTGAGCAACTTTAAGCAATTCTTAGATATATGTATACACATATATGTCATGCCCCCAAATCCCAAACCCCCGCAGCCTATGCTACATACACTAGTAATAATAGAAAAGATTCCCTATCTTTAAATTAAAGGAAGACCTCTATTAAATTGTAAAAATAAATCACAACTATAGTAAATCACATCGTCTTTTGAATGTACACCTATGTTGCACCAATTACTAGCCAATACAAAATATAAATTCATTCTAGATAGCTTAGAGTGCATCAACACCTTCTAGATATCTTTTCTTAGATGTTGTAGTTGCAACTACCTTGGTTAAAATGTATGGAGAATGGACAAGCATAGACAAGGCACGTGAACTATTTGACATAATGCCTCAAAGTAAACGTCATCTCATGGAATGTGATGATTGTAGGATATTCATTGAATACATTTGTTGATAAGGCTTTAGAAACTTTCATGAAAATTCAATTGGCATGTTTAAATCCCTATTCTACAACCTTTCCCAACATCCTCTCCATTTGTGCCAAAACGAGAGCTTTGGAACAGGGCATGTGCATCCATTAAAAAGCATAAACGCTGCAAGTGCCCTGATAGACATGCATGCAAAATGTGCAAGCATAGACAAGGCACATGAACCATTTGGAAAATTACCTCAAATAAATGTGGTCTCATGGAATGCCATCATTACAGGATAAGTTCAAAATGGATTTGTTGAAAAGGCCTTAGAAACTTCTAAGAAAATGCAACTGGTAAGTGTAAAGCCATACTACCCAGCTTTTACCCGCATCCTCCCTTCCTGTACTCAAGTTGTAGCTTCAAATGGAATAGGGTCTAGATATCCATCAAACCATAATTATTAGTGGATTCTTCTCATAAATTATAGTTGCAAGTGCCACTTCCAAATACCACATCCTTCTCAAATACTTATGTACAAAATTCAATAAAGAAAAATTTATGCACAAATTCTCTCTTGATTGATCTCATATTTTAACTAATTTCCTTTGAATGAAATTGTAAGCTCTTGGATTTTTGTATGGAATTTACTAAAGTGGGTCATAACTCCTAAAATGCAAGGTGCAAACATATTTCAAAGAGGTTGGAGTGCATGCACATCATCCCATAAAATATGTTTGACAAAAAAATTGAGAAAATTTAAGCAATTCTTAATCAAAATTTGTGAGCTATATATTTCTATGAACCTAACTAATATATAATATTTCAATCATAAAATTAATATTCCCTTGTCGCAGATCTCAATAACTACAAGAAAAAGCCGCAATATAATCTACATTTGCAAGAGGAACATGAAAAACAATGATCTGATAAACACACACATAGAAGAAACAAATGTATGACCAAGAAGTTCGTACGAAAGGTGAGTAGAGGCCGATAGAAATGTACTCAAACAACTTATTACCAACTAAGGGAACAAATAAAACATAAAAGTAAAATTCTAGAGCAAGGACCATTGCCACAACAACTGCCTACAACAACCCAGAAATGGGCATTCTTGATTTGCAACATTATTAGCAACACAACATAACCCAAATAAAATATTTCAGAGAGACATACCTGGAGTGGGTGGTAAGGTAGCTCCCAACCATGCCTCCTCATTCTCAAGGATTATTATTACTTAGCAGCCCCAAATGCTTAATTCCTATCACTTTCAAATGTAACTCTAAAACACACCCGAATACCAAGTTTTCCTAAAGTAAAAATAACCCTACATGAAAGGTCTCACTATAAAGGAATAGTAGGGCAAGGTGGCATCATTTTACTGTTCATCAAAAAAATTGAATATTTGCATCTAGATTTTACATGACTTTGGGTGCATCTAAATTCCATGATTAGTTTTATATGTTTTATATAATTTTCTTGTGTTTCAATGATATCAAGATTTTCATGTTGGAGTACAATGAATAGTAAGATGGGGGTAGGGGTAGTGAATCAGTGATCATACAAATTGAATCAATTTTAAACAACTTTTTTGATAAAGCAAGACTAAAATGAAAAGAAATATAAACCATACAATCACATAATAATGACAAAAATAATTTCCTAAGTGGAAAACCCTCTAGGGGAATAAAAACCACTTGAATTAGCTCATTGGCTTAATCTTAAAACTTTTTGTTTACAATGCCTAACTAGTTGTTTGATATGTCTCACTCCTCACTGATATATTTCAAATGCCTCAATGGCTATACATTATCACTTTTCAATCACTATTTTGAATTGATATATAGAGTATCATCTCTGGTTCTTTCCACAACATTTTTTGATCTCACATCACTTGAGATTCAGAAGCAATAGTTCAAATACAATATACCATTGTGTATAATTTTGGTATACATAGTAGTATAGGGTATTTCTATAATGAATCAATTTACCAATGCTCTGCAAGTGCTATCAACCATTCTTTCAAGTACAAATATGAAATAAATAATATTCCTTTTTACATCATAAAGAAAATGTCTCTTAATGTAGTATGGAACAACAGAGAATAATTTTTCTTTTTTTTTAACTGAACCCTTTAAGAAAATCTGCATATAGATGAGGACTTCATTTAGTTTTTACTTTTGTTTGATTTTGTTTATTTGTTGTTAAAATCTATCACAAACCTCAATTTAGAGAGGGTTTTAAATCTTTTTGTATGAGAGAATTTGAATAAAAAATCATTTGTTGTAGCAGTTCAAACACTCTTTGTTTCTATGTTTTTGCTCTTCCTTTCAATCAGCTATGTAAGAATGTTATTATTTTTTGATATATGCAAGTCATTGAAGTAAAACTCTACTCTGTGTAACATGCCTAGCGCAGATGCAACAATAATTTATCCCTTGCACTCAGATTTAGACATGTAAGGTTGTAAACTCATGCACAAGCAATGACTTATTTTGCATTCAACTTTAATTAGTATACAAAAAAATATGCAGTACACCAGAATTTGACAAAAAAATAAATTAACCATTCACTGCAATCTCATCCACACCACTCAGGATGAGTGGAAACCCAACAAAATGAGTGGTATTTCTGGCTATCCAAATAGTATTTTCACATAACACTATGAAACATTTCTTAGTCCACTCTTCTCAAGATTAAAAATTTTTACTATCCATTGTGCCAAAAAAAATGTTCGGCTAAACATATGGATCTACTCTGCCAAACATACAAATACTTAACAGGAAATCCCATTTGTAGATAACATTCCCATGGAGAAAAAAAACACAACCGTGGCACTACACAAGACAATATGTAAGATATATAACATCACTAGAAATACTGGACCAATAAAGATATGGTTGTCCATACACAAACCAACAATTGGGTAACACATTTATATCTTATTAGTATTCAAAGATTCTTGACCAATATGCATTTGCTTGTCCATACACAAGCCAATAGTTGGGAACACGTTTGTATTTATCCCTTCTTCACATGTTTTAGATTGCAAATTATAAATCAATTCAAAGAATGGAAAGAGAAGGGCATACAAGAGACTCCTGCAACCAACACACCGAAAGTGGAGGAAAATAAACCAGCCATGACAACAGAAGTATGAAACTTCCAAAAATACCCAAGAACCAAAGGGAGGACCCGAATCAGAGAACAGGCCACCAAAAAGAACATCCTTTAAACCACCAAAAGATATTCAATAGAAATATAACCCACAAAGGAAAGAATGAGAAGAACCTAGATCTGAGGGCAGTGGGGTAGGAAGGTCAACACTAATAGGGACTTGCAAGATGCATAGATTGCAAAACCCACACTAAAACCAAAGACCCCACGAAGGAGGAAAAAAAAGAATCTAACTTAAACAATGCTAATCTAGAGAAAAGCAACACCATGTCTAAAGGAAAGAGGCCTCGAAGAAGACAAGTAACAAAGGCTTGGGCCAAGCACTCTAGAGATAGGCACCAATAAAACATATGACCCCAAATCCCTAGCAAAGACACAGACGAGGGGGAGGAATGCCTCAACTACCATAGACTAAGAGGCGACCAACATAGCCAACAAGAAAATGCTAGAAGCTAGCAACAACACCCCAACAAAGACACCAACCACACACCTTAAGGTCACACGTAGTCCAATAGTGCAAGACTAAGATTAGGACTGCAAGTCAGTTGTAAAAGTCAACACAATCCCTAGCAAGAGTCGGCCAAACCAAATAGGGGTATCGAAGGCTAGCACAAGAAAACATGACACAATATTAAATGAACCAGTCTAAACAAAGTAATGAAGATGCAAAAAAAATCCTCTCCTCAGAACCCGAAACATAGAGATTTAAAATTTACAAAAGCCCCGATATGGGTAGTCCAAAAACTAAACCAATAAGAAATCCCTTATCTATCATTCACAAGTGATCTTCGGCCGATGTTGCCACATGGTCGGTGTCCATGGAAGCCTTAAAATTGGAACAAGGTAATAAGCATCCAATACTCGTCACACATTCCAAGGAGAAATGGATAAAATTCCATATGAGGGTCCATATGCAAATGAAGCTCTTTTGGGTGTGGAAACCCCTCTCCCAAATGTGCAGTGAGTAGTAGCTCGTCCAACCCTCAAAGTAAATCTAGGTCAAATAGAGCCCTTTCTAGGGAAGCAACAACCTATTTAGGAATTCTCAAATCGAACAAAGACACAATAAACTGTTAAATTATGTTGGTATTCACTCAATACCTTCCCTGTGAGTTAAGAAACCCCTTTCCTAGAATCAATCTCAGGGCTTTAAAGGTCAAGAAATTCCCATCTACTAGTAACCCTTGCGGACATTAATCTGTCACTGCATAAGAAAAAAGCTAACTAGCTCCTACGGTGGGTGAGAAGAATTGGGGTTGTGGACACCACAAAACAACTAAGCATCAAAACAAGGGCCTTCGAAACAACATAGATGTGTTCAACATGGAAAAAGTGAATGGAAGCTTCGTCTCAGAAATTTGGAACGAAGAAAACCCTAAACACGATCAAGTTAGAAAGAAAAACTTTGGGTGGCGGAATTAAACTTGCCATTTTTTTCCACTTTTCCATGACCGGAGCTGAATGTCGATGCCGAAAAGGCTAAAATCCAAGAAGGCTGATGAAAATTCCAAGAAAATTTGACACAAATATCCTATTGGATAATTAAATTGTGTCAACTTTCTTAAAAGAAAAGTATCAAAACATGAAAGTAGAGTAAGAAAAGTAAAAAAATGAACTTACGCAGAAGGAGATAAAATTACCAAAGATAAAGAAAATTCAACTAGTATTTCTCCAGATCCCATGCTCCTATTTGTAATGTAACCAAATATTCGCTTATGGATTTGGTAGAAATTTTCCATATCAAAGTTTTTTTTCCATTATTGGAGATTATGAGAATTGAATGACACAAATAAAATGCATTGTCTCTAATCAAGAATGCTACATCTTCATGCCACAAGGAGACCAATGAACAATAGGAGAAGGTGAGAAAGAAGGTACATAAAATTGAAATGTCATGATAGATTTATGAAACACATGAAATATACCTTGGGACCACTTCAACCAGAATTCATGTTTAAGTGGATCTATTTTTTGTCTCACTACTAATAAATGGGGTGATCCCACAATAGTGATTTGCAATTTTTGGCCAAACTAGACACTAAAATAATTTTTTTTAACTAAATCTTCACTTTCAGACACCTATAGTGGCTAAACTGTGAGGAATTTGAAGATGATGCAAACTAGAGTTTCGCAAAATTTTGTCTATAGATTCTAAATATATTTTTTTCAAAAATTTTGGAATCATATTGGACTTCTTTTTCCATCTCCCTGGAAAACTAGTTTTTTTTAGAAAACAACATTTTTAAAAAGTGATGCTCATCGTATAACGCATAACTTTTTTTCCATGAAGGATAAAATTATAATTCTTTCAAATTTAGATTTGTCACTTCGATATCTAGTGCTTACACTTGGTTATATAGGTTTTTATTGAATTTTTTTTCTTTAATCAAGTTTCAAAGTCAAACTAATTACAATTTAGACATAGTGTGACCGTATAATGCATAATTTTTTTTGTATGTATCGAAATTCATTTTTTTTGTTGGATCAATGACTTCAAATCATATTTTTCAATTTTTTTTGATAATCTGCTATTTTTCCACATGTGCAAAACAAATAGCTTGATTTTCGGTGAAAAACCTATGTTTAATAAAACTAAAAAAAGCAAATAAATAATAAAACCAAAACATATTAAAATTATATTTGTTGGATAGCTTGTTTGGAGGACTACCTGATTCTAGTTGCCTCTATGAAGTCTCCACCATTTTCATCTTGAACCCGAGTCTCCATCCCATGCTCCTATTTATAATGTACCAAAATATTTGCTTATGGATATGGTACAAATTTTCCATATCAAATTTTCTTTTCCATTATTAGAATTATGGGAATAGAAGGACACACAGAAAAGGTGTTTTCTTTAATCAAGAATGCTACATCTTCTTCATGCCTCAAGGATACCAATGAACAACAGGATAAGATGAGAAAGAAGGTAAAAAAAATTGAAATGTCATGTCAATTTATGAAACACATGAAATCTACCTTGAGACCACTTTAATCAAAATTTGTGCTCAAGTGGTTCTATTTTTTGTCTCACTATTGATGAATGACAAGATGGTAATGAATTGTTTGATTAATTCAGGATAATCAATTTATGTGATACCCTTGTCAATCATGAACAAACTTGGGTTGCAAGTTAGTAAAGCATATGGAGTGTTTTACTATGATATCAAGAGAAGTCCCTATTATAGGAATCATTAAGGATATTTAGATTCAACTAGTCGCATTTCTTGAGAATTTTTGTACATGAGTATGAAAGTGGTTGACATCCTAGTTCAATATGGGATGATTTTGTCCAAGAAATGGTGTGTAGCAGTTGGAGGGAGTATTAGATGGATTCATTCTATGTAATGATTCTCAATAATTATAAAAATGAGAATTTGGATAGAGAGAAGACATATCCAAACCTTGTGGAAGATAATGAACCTATTGAGGGGGTTTGTTTCATTAGCACTAACATTGATAATTTTAGAATTGAAAATTCTTGACTTGTGTAGGTGGAATTTAACCTCCTAGTTAAAGAAATCTAAATAGTTCCTAAAGATAATCACTTATGGTCAATGTAATTTGAAGGAGCATATTATAGGAATGATTAAGAGAAGGAATAATCCCTCTCTCTAAAGGGTAGATCTTTCAAATACTCCTCTTTGATATTTGAATGCACTAATAATGTAGCAAGTGTGAAGCATTCCTAGTAGGACTAAATATGGTTGCCAAACATTGGATTCAGAAGCTTAAGTTTCTAGATGATTTTAAATTGATTATTTCATAAGTTTGGGCCATATATGCTTGTAATAATAAACTTCTTAAATAGTATATTTTTTTTGTTTTGGATGTCGTGGATTTGTTTTATGCATTCTACATTAATTAGGTAGTTCAGTCAAAAAAAATTATGGAAGATTTTTTATGGCAAACATAGAAATTAGACCTAATGAGGCGGCTTTCATCAAAATTTCAAGAATTTTAATATTGATGAGGACATCAATTCCTAACAATATGTATAATTGGGAATTTTTCAAAGATATTAAAGAGTTGTCAATTTTTTATAGTGCATTGAAGATTATCATAGGTAGAAGATTGATATCTTAGAACATTCTTGAGTTCATTGATGGAAAGGAGAATTTGTTTTGAAATTAATTCATTGAATTGAAGAAAAACATGTTGTTCAAGG
The DNA here is from genome assembly GCA_007258455.2 of Sequoia sempervirens. Lineage (NCBI taxonomy): Eukaryota > Viridiplantae > Streptophyta > Pinopsida > Cupressales > Cupressaceae > Sequoia > Sequoia sempervirens. The sequence goes on from VDFB02242242.1 coordinate 46,499, forward strand.
GGTTAGTTGAACTTGAAATGATGTATGATGAAATTTGTAGGAACATTGCTAAAACTGTTGGAAGGCTTGCAACATGTGCATGAAGGTTAGATGGTCGTGTTGGTTGTTTCTCTATTGTCATTTATGTCAACATGGTAATAACTACATGGTGATAGACTATATGGAAGTTTTCTTGGTTTATCGAAAGTTGTTCTGTATCAGTAATGCTCCTCTATGATGGACTAGTATGTTGGTATTTGAGTCCTGAACTCATCGCAAGATCTAATGTGACTCTAATCTTCTAACCATGTTTTATTGACTTATTTAGACTACTTTTCTCAGATCTTGAGATGTTCTTTTGTCTATGAACTAGAATTTATCTCTAATAGAGTTCAACTCTATATCCTACTATTGTTTTGTGTGCGGTGTACTATGTGAGAGACTCCACATTTTACTAAGGTGAACATTCTTATAGTATGATGGTATGATGGAAAATCAACATGTTCTCAGATCTATAAGGTCTTTGCATTAAGGATTATTTTCTAGTTTGAAGAATTGTGTTTCTTATTCTTGGTCGAATTAGCAAATGCAATATATTATGAATATGAATAACTGACTTGGCATAATGCACTACATGAATAAAATGTTTAATCTTATATGGTGCCGACCTAATTGAAGAATAAGATATACATGCATATATATATATATATATAACATGAAAGATAGAAGAGATGAGCAATGTAATTTGAAGAGAGATCAAATAATAAATACAAGAGAGCAAGAAGGAGAAGTTAATGTGCCAAGAGGAAAAGATCAGAGCCTAAATGTTTTATCAATTGTGATCAGTGTAGTTTTGTTGAGCAACTATTGTGTGATGTAGTACTTTATGTTCTAAGCTTCAGTGGAACTAAACCCTGCATAATGAAGGTGTATTCCATCATTTCATTTTTTGGTAGTGAACCACTATCATTATATCTTGCAAGTGATCAATATCTTTTGTACTTAGTTTGTGAGCCTTTTTAAGGATAGTGAGTCTTGGTAGTGAGCCCCGTAATATATTTTTTTATCTGGATATAATATATTGTGAGTTAACCCTCACTATGGTTTTTCCCTCATCGTGTTATCCACGTAAAATTTTTGGTGTTCATGTGTGTGATTACACTCACTTGCTTTCATGTTCTCTCATGTTCATTCAGTTAAAATGGTAATGATGATTAAGTGTATTTTATTATCGGTCTATGGAATACTAATTCACCCCCCTCTTAGTATTTTGGATGTTCAACAATTGGTATCAGAGCTTGATTCCTTGGAAGAAGCCTAACAGCTTGAGGAAGGTCCCAAAATTTGAATATAAGAATTATTTTCCCTCGGAAATGGTCACTACTAAATTTTCAGAAGAAATGGAAGCCTTGAAAGACAAGTTGATAAAAGAAAATGAGCTCATTGAAAAGCTACAAAGTATGTGTATAGATGCAGGAGATCTATTTTCTGAAGGAGAAGAAGTCATTACTAGCCTATAGGAACAATTGGATGAGAAGAAAAGAATTGAAGAATATCAGGAAATTGAAATTTAGAAGATGAAGGATGAATGCACGAAGCTTGAATTAGAAGTAGAAATCCTGAGATCTAATTTGGAAAATGCAAAGATTTTTGAAGACAGTTTTTAGATGAGTTCGGTGATGCTTGATGACTTGATTAATTCTCAAAGACTGGAAAAAGAAATTCACTGAAAAAAAGGTCATAGTTTTAAATCAAAGAAATTCACTGAAAAAAAGACATGGTACAAGGATGAACAAGTCAAGGAGTGAAGAAGCAATTCCGAAAAAACTCCTGTAAAATGGCATGAGGCAAAAAGGTATTTATACTTCAATGGTGTTTTTCATTCCTGCAAGAGATTTCGTCATAAATAAAAGGACTATAAAAAGAATGTGAATGACTCTAAGAGCAAGAAGAATGGATATAAGGATAAAAGGTAAAGTGGAAAGAATAATGTTACTTGTAAGTGTAGAAAATTGGAACACCCTTGTAGAAACAATAGAAGAAAGAAGAACTACTATCCAGTGAAGAAGAATGATCAAACCTTTGATCCAAAAGTAAAAACAAAAGAAATGGAAAGGATTTGGAGAAATAATTCATTAGATTTATTTGTGTCGACCTTCAGTACAAATACTCTTATCAATGTCTAAATGAAAGCAGCGGCTGAGGGGGAGCAATCATCAGAAAGTCTAATAATGAGGTAACGAGTTTAAGGCATTTTTTGCATGTGTGAAAAATGATGTCTACATAATTTGAAAGGACGAAGGCATACACTATTTTCAAGGTAATCTACTTGCAAATTGAAACATTTATTATAAAATCATTTAGAATGGAAGGAATAAGATCAAACAACATTAAAGGCATATGTATTTTTGAAGAAGTGTGCAAAGGAATTTTGGAAGGGAATTCAGAGTTGCAGAATTTGAAGAAAGCAACAGTTGAAGTGAGCTCTAGAAATAAACATCTATATATTTTTAGAGGTATTCCTGTTTGCACAATATTTTACTTTTATTGATGGATAATTCAAAGATTGTGAATTGTTCAGATAAAGCTCTAGATTGAAGAGATATATGAGGAATGCATCAGAATATTTTTTTGGTGCATTCTCTTGCATCCCTCATGTTGGTTTTGTTTTTTACTATAACTAGGTTTGTCTTCTAGTCTACCTATGAAATTACCAATTCTAATCAAGGGAAGCTCGAAGGACCTAGACCAACTAACAAGGACTTTAAAAGCCTCCTACACTTTGGGCTCTGCAAGACCCGGGAGGGTGATCCCTTTAGCAATATCAACAAATTAAAAAACATATATAACATAATATTGCTTAACAAATAATCTCATTTAATAGCTCAACGTAATAGGATAATACCGAATAGAATTGGTTGTTCATCAGTAATATCAACTGTTTGGAGCATGAGATAACTACAACACATAGGGATTTTAAAATTATTTTGAATTTATAAAAAGTTTATGAGATGCACTAAGGTGCAAGATAAATCAGTGCCTAATTCTGGGCTATGGAGTCAAACACATAAAAATAATTCATCAGCAAATGACATTCAACTAGTGGATTTACATTGTTAATGCCTTGCATCAACTGCTAGTGTCTTACACCAACAATCCCACTCCTATTATGAATCAAACTCTTCTTACCAAATCCAACCTGGACACTTGAAATTAATGTTATCTACTCAAAGTATTTAACCATTTCTTTGAAATAGACCCATAAACAAATAACACAATCTCATGAAAGTTGAGATGAAAAACTCAAAGATACTTTGTATTATTGAATTCATATGATTAAACTGTACAAGTATGGAGACAATTTGAAGATATTCATGAATGTGCACACACTTTCATGATTTATTTGCATAAATTGGCTGTATTTGCTCATGAACTAAGAAATTACAGCTTATAGACTCAATTATGACTCAGAACTTGACATTTTCTATCTACCCAACCGCATACAAGAATTCAAAACTTAGAACTAAACCTTAGAACCTAAATAATGAGAAGAGAAGAGAAGAAATAGAAGAAGAGAAGATTCAGAAGAAGCCCTAAATCTGATCCAGAGATGCCATTTGGAATCCTCTTCACCATTGATCAATAGAATTCAAAGCATCTCTCCTCTCTCTATAACAAACTTTTCCTCCAAATCTACCTTTACTGTTAGTTGTTCTTCAACAGAAAATATGCCCATGTCAAAAATCTTCAAATTCACCGAGCTACGTGAAAATGCCTTTGCCAGTTTTCCTGTGAAAATTTCATTTTCTGCCTTTGTTCTTTGACTGCATATTACTTTCTTCATTTATTAAAGTTTCAAACTTTAATATTAAACAGTTTGATTCATTTAAATGCCCATCAATAAAATTCTAATGAATATTTAATTCACTCTGTCCCTGTGTCATTTACAATATTCACCTCATCTTATTTTCCAGCACAAAGTATTTCACACACATTCTATATTTAAAATATTTTCCTTATGCATGTATTTTATTTTATTCACTTTCCAATGAATAAAATATTTAACATAGTGAACTTTCCATTCACTGTATAAAATACCCCTCCATGCACTTTACCCTATGTTTTAAATATACTTGAAAATATGATATTATGGGTAGCATTGTAACATTTAAATGCTTTTCTCTAAAATATTTTATAAGATTTTAAACTTGAATCATCGGGCCAATAAAATCCTCCCAGGACATTTAATTATTTTTGTCCCACCATTCACTTTCACTCAGGAAATTTTTTTGCTTTCAACTTTATCGGAAAATTCAGAAATTTTTTATTTTAAATGAATGAAAGCCCTTTTAAAAAATTTCCCATGCTTTCATTTTTGCTAGGGCCCACCATACACGTGTCGCAGCTCGCTATCCCATGGGACTTAAAGGGCGTGCATGTTTTCATTGTGATATGGCAGGCAGTGGCTAAGATTTGGTTGGAGTCAACATCTAATATCCACCATTGGTTTATCTTCCTTTGTTTGATTTTCCTAATCTGCCTTGCTTGTTGCTCGACTCAAAGCTCCTCCTCCACTCATGGTGACATCACCATTCTTCCTCGTTGCTAGTTCCAAACATAGAATAAAGGAATTTCTTCCAGCATCCTCTTTCATTCATCATTTCCCTATCTGCATTCTCTAGGTGTTCCATTGCTTGCCCCATGCAGTGTTCTCCAATGGCACTTGCTTGAAAGTTTCTAGAGTCTTCAACAAATATTTTTGCATTTATTCTGTGCCTATGGCGAGCTGGAGACTTCTTAACACATCGAAACAATAAAATCCAAATGCTTCCTATATCGGCCTCCACACAAAGTGTTTTTCTCATCAATTTCACATTGAACCTCCTTTGTTTGAGGAGTGCTTTTGATAGATTTCCATATTATCTCCAAGGCTTCAAAGTCTAACAAATCAGCCTTGTCTACATACCACTCAGCCATATGAAGGGTCATGGGCTTAAGATCTCTATTGAGGACTTCTCAACAACATTTTGCAATAGGGTGAGTGTATGATGCTTGCAAAATGGTGAAAACTGACCAAGTTGGCTCCAAAATTGGCCCTGAAAATTAAGCAAACGACCTCCTAGAGACATAAAAACTTGTAGGCATGTAGACATTCCTCCTGAAAATACAATACAAAAGACAGATAAGAAGAACAGATAACGAGGCACAAGTTATTAACTGTCAAAGTTTCTCATGTGAACTTTCTGCAACAAATAGTTGTTCTGAACCAATTAAAACTCACCCTGTTGCCATTTTGCAAAAATAGCAAATCAACTCTTGGCAAGCTACCACCGAACACACTGGCACATTTGGGTACATTGAGCATGTGTTCAAAAGGAATTCCCTTCAATCATCATCCATCAAAAGTTACTGATGCTCGAAGTTGGCCCCTTAGAAAGATTTCAGTGCAAAACTGAAGAAAATCCATTTGGTTTTTATTTGCTAAAAATAACAAATCAACTTGTGAGGCTCTAAAAGCTGACATGTGAGAGTCATTTAGGTATGTAGATCTGATAGCAACAATTATTTTGACTTGATGATCATCAGGTTGCAAAATGCAAGCTCAAACAAGAGGCTACTTTGCAAAACTGCGAGTTTGCAAACAACTGAAATGTGACAAAACCCTCCAGCTTCGCTTTTCAAAACCTTGACAAAAATCATTGTGGGAAGCTAAAAATTGACATCCAAATTCAAATAGGACACATGAGTGTTTCTGCAAAAGTATTTTTCTTGGAAATCAATGGGCATCAAATTATGACCCTCCAAAGTAGGTCATTTAGGCAGATTAATCAGGTGCACTTCTGAAAGTGCAAAGGAAATTTTTTTGATATGGGCATCTCAAATTTTCAAAATTTGAGAGTGCCAATAGTGGCTCCAATTGGGGATGTATTCCCCATGTGGGCATAGCAAGATTCCAGATCTCTGGAGAGTAGACCAAATGTTGAGTCCATTAGGTGTTCTGAAACTGCTCTATTCATTCTTTTTCAACTTCATCTGGTGACCCCAAGCCACCAAATGAAAAAGGGGATTCAACATTTTTCCCATGTAAAGAATCTCCAAATTCACCCAACTCTCAAGAAAATTTTTGAATCCCCTTTTTAATTTGGTGGCCTGGGGTCACCAAATGAAGTTGAAAAAGAAGAATGAATAAAGGAGTAGTTTTCGAACACCCAATGGACTCAGCATTTGGTCTACTCTCCAGAGATTTGGAATCTTGCTATGCCCATAGGGGGCATACATCCCCAGTCGGAGCCACTATTGGCACTCTCAAATTTTGCAAATTTGAGATGCCCATTTTGAAAATTTTGCCTATGCACTTTCAGAAGTGCACCTAATGAACTTGCCTGAATGACCTACTTTGCAGGGTCATAATTTGTAGCCCATTGATTTCTAAGAAAAATCCCTTTGCAGACACACTCATGTGTCCTATGTGAACGTGTATGTCAATTTTCAACTTCTCACATGTGATGAGTTTTGTCGAGGTTTGGAAAACTAAAGTTGGAGGGTTTTGTCACATTTTTGTTGTTTGCAAACGTTTAATTCTGCAAAGTTGCCTCCTGTTTGAGCTTGCATTTTGCAACCGGTTGACCTTCATCTCAAAATGATTCTTTCTTTGCATTCTCTATGCCAAATGAGCTCACCTGTCAGTTTTCAAGGCCTTATGAATTGATTTGTTGTTTTTAGCAGATCAAAACCAAATGGAATTTCTTCAGTTTTGTGTTGAAACCTTTCTGAGAGGTCAACTTTGACCTTCAATATCTCGTCCATGATGATGTTTCAAGCCAAGCCCTTTTACACATGTGTTCTCTATACCAAGATGATCTACTGTGTCTAGTGGCAACTCACTAGGAGTTGATTTGGTATTTTTCCAACAAGGTGATCTCTTTAGTTTTATCTGGTTTAGAACAGTTGCTTATTGCAAAAAGTTTGAGTAAGCAACTTTGACAGCGAATAAATTTTTCCATGTTATCTATTTCTCTAAGCCATCTTTTGCATTGCATTCTTGGGATGAATGGCTACATTTCTACAAGTTTTTGTGACTTCATGAGGTCGTTTGCTTAATTTTCAAGAGAAATTCCAAAGCCTACTGGGCCAATTTTACATATTTTTCAAATGAGCCAGAAAACAGATTCTAATTCCAATCCAATTTGTTTTTCAACTTCAAAAGCACTCAGAGGTTGTGTCTGATCAATTTGAGGTAAAACTTGTTTGAAAACAAATTTTTTTTTTAGCTAAGGGACACTCTGGTTATGTAAGGTATGGGTTTTATAGCATTACTCCACCATGGGTTGTCATTCATTCATGATCATCTCAGGCTTTTTCCTTCTATCTATTGAATATAGTTTCTCAATTGAGTTATAGTGGACAAGGTCACAATACTATTTAATTTGGCCATCAGATTTGAATTTGATGCATACTGGCTATTGAAAAGGTCAAAAATCCCCAAGCAAATGTCATTACAGTGTATGCACGTATGAATTTGTTGAGATGGCTTTAGTAACTCTCAAGAAAAATATTTGTTTGCAAGGACTTTAGAAATCTCTAAGCAAATGCATTTAGAGTTGGTTAACTATCTAGATGTAACACCCCACTACAGAAAATACATGTATAGTGTGAATTTATTGAAACCTTTAGAGACTTTCAATCAAATGTTCTTGGCATAGAATGTCACGCACAACAGTCATAATAAGCACACAAAAGGCATAAGAAACTTTTCAAGAAAATGAGTATGAGACGCCATGTTTAGAGAATGGTATGGACATCCCTCAAAGCACATTTAAGGGAGCAATGAGTATACAGTGGGCAATACATTGTGAGGAAACTTTGAGTATTTGATGCTGTCATTGGGCTAGGGTGAAATATTGCAATGTGTGCACAACATAGTGAGTATGTTAACAGAGCCTTAGAAACTTTTAACAAAGGCAGCCACACCAATTAAGAGGAAATGCTACCAGTGCATTGAATGAGGTGGGCACCACTATACACAAACAAAATTTTTGTTGAAGAGCTTGAAAATTTCAAAAAAATGCACTTGGCGGGAACATCATCCGTTCCAGTTGCCGGCATGTGGAGAGAAGAGAGACCATGAATCAGTTGAAAAGGCCTGAAAAACTTGGTAAGAAAATGCAATTAGTAGAAGGATACTGAAATCCATCAAAGAAGAGTATGGATGGTGTGCATCAAATGAATCCTTTAAAATGTTTTAGAAACCTTTAAGGAAATGCAAAATAAAAGGGGATTCAAGAGCCATGCAAGGCAGTCGAGCCAGCATATGCACAAAATTTATGTTAAAAAACACCTCAGAAGCTTTTAATCAAATGTGTGGAGAGAAGAGGGGATTAAGCCAACACATTTCGTTGCTAAAAACCACGCCCAAAAAGCTTCTTTCATTCTTTCAAGTGCCAAAATGAGAGGAAAAGGGTCAAGTTTGTCAGAGACTAATGTGGTGGAAGAAGCTATAGATATCATAGAGGAAGTAGTAGAATGAATAGGACATATGACTTGTTAAAAGATCCAAAATGAATATGTTAAACTTCCCAGCAAATGTGTTTAGAAAAAGTTGAATGCTACGCCTGGAAAAAACATGCTGAGATTTTGTAAAATTTTCAAAATGCATCAAGCATTGGATAGTTTGGCATGAATATGGAAGGGTTTATGCTACACATAAGGGCTCCATTTGATATTATAAAGGAAATTTTAGAAACTCAATGGCCTGTTGAGCATCAAGAGCAAACAAAATCCATTGATCACTGTGAAGGAAATACCACGCACAACTAAGAGGGCTCGATATGAGTTCCTTTTTTAAAGTGGTTTTCAGGTAAGGCATCGAATGTAGGGTATTCACAAATGGAATGCAGATCTAATGAAGTTGCCGCCATGGCTGGAGAAAGCAAATCTCGAGTGAAAAATGCAACGCAAAAATGAATTAGGGAAAACTTGTAAACAAAAGGAGCCAAAGAAGATCAACGGTGAAGAAATAAAAGTAAAATGCAGCAACATCTTGTCCACTACCCATCAAATCACAATCTCAACATTCCCATGGGTTAATGCTCGCGAAATGGCATGAATGCGCCACATGGTGGGTGGGGCCCAGTTGAATTTCATGTGCACAGGTAAAAGTTTTGTTTGAGCCCAATGAAATAATATTGCAAGCATTTTATTTTCTTTTCACAAAAGAAAAGTTTTTAATATTTGTAAAATCACCGGTGATGAAATATTTTGAATGGTGGGGCCCGAGGGAACTCTTCTGGATGGTGAAATATTAAAGTCCTTTTATTAAATTTCCTGATGGGAAATATTTCAAATGTGCTAGGTGAATAAAATGTGAGCTACACATGAAAAAAAATGTAGGCAATGTAAAAGGAATATGAGAGAAGTGAATTTAATATTCACTTTATAAATATAAAATGTTATGTGCTGGGAGTTAAATGAAATCAAAAGGCTTAATATTAAATTTTTCAAAATTTAATATATAAAGAAAGTAATATGTAGCAACATCAAGACCGTTGCTCGCTATATCACGATCGGAAGATGTACACCGGTTAATTTCTGTGATATGGCGGGTTGTTGCCACGTGGAAGTGGCTAGCCCAGAGGAAGCTCTCATGTATGAGATTTCTATTGTTTTATAAGAAAAACATTTATAACTTTAAATGTGTCAGAGATAAATGTTTTAGCGAGAATGTGGTAAGAAAGAGGTGGTAGGTCTCAGGTAATTTCTTTTAAAGTATTCACTTTATTTAATGAGCAGGGTGTAAAGTGTGAAGCATGGAAAAAATAATGGAAAGTATTTTAAGTGGTTGGTGAGTAAAATGTAGGTAAATTATTTTACCCAAATATAATGCAAGTGTCCTCATAAAATTTGTGAGTATCGCTGGGAAAAGCCCACAGACAAGGTAAATAGTTTATTTTCCTAAGTCAATGTAAAGTGAATTTAATATTCACTTTGTAAATAGATATTCTATGGTGGAGATTATTATTAAAGTTAAGAAACTTTAATATTGAAAAGTGAAAGTATAGTCTATAGCAAATAAGAACAGAAAAATAAAAGGCACAAAGAGAAAGTGAATAAAATATTCACTTTAGTTTTATTTGTTAGGGGAATTATAGCGAGTGAATTAAATATTCACTATGATAAGGTGAATATGCAAATTTATGAAGTGGAGCAATAGAAAATAGAGAGCTGAAACAAAGGATTTTCATGGGCAGGGTTGTTTTCTAGCAGTTGGGTGAATTTGGAGATTCTTCACATGGGCATATTTTATGTTGAAGAACAACTAACAACAAAGGAAAATGAAGAGGAAAATTTAGTTGGAGGAGAGATGAGAGATGCTTTGAGTAGCTTGTTGATTGACGGTGGATTGAGTTTCCGGATGGCATCTATGGATCAAATTGATCTTAGGGCTATTTTTGTTTCTCTTTTATTCTTTTCTTCTCTCATCGTAAAAAAGGAAGGCTAGGATTCCAATTTTTGAAAGCTCTGCAAGTCAGGCAGAAGCTCTGGGTAGAATTGTATAGCTAGGAGAAATGTAATTGAGACATTAAATCTAAAAGTGTCTATTATGAATTGTGTTCTCATGTTTATATTTTAGCTAATAATTGTCTCCATTTCTGAGATATATTACTCTTTTGGATTCAATAATAAAATTATCTAAGTCTTTTCATGCACATTTGCTGAATTAGAGTGATATATGTTGTTTCCTTCTATTCTGAGAATAATTTAATTGCTTTAGTGAAGCACAAGTTGCATTTATTATTGCCTTTTGTTTAAAGGATAGTGTAATTTCTTTAGCACATGTGACAGGAGTACTATCTTTTAGGTGGAATTATGATGAGTTATTAGATAAAAATTCAATGGTCTGATTGTCATAATGTGATAACATTTTCAAGGATCTTCATAGCATGTTCAACACTGTAGGATGAATGCTAGTTAGATGACTCCATAGTCCATTTTCTGGCACTGGTCAAGTGTTATACTTCTATTGTTTTCAGCTTGGTCCCAAATCTTCAAAATTCAAAATCATTTTAAATCCTTAAGTGTTGTAGTTATCTCATGCTTCAAATAGTTGATATTACTGATGAACAACCAATTCTATTCAGTATTATCCTATTATGTTGAGCTATTAAATGAGATTATCTGTTGTTGTTAATGTTGTTTATGATAATAGTGCAAAGATTGTAAAATCATTAAGGGATCACCCTCTTGGGTCTTGCAGAGCCCGAAGTGTAGGAGGATTTTTAAAGTCCTCATCAGTTGGTCTAGTTCCTTTGAGCTGCCCTTGATTGGAATTGGAAATTCCATAGGTAGATTAGAAGACAAACCTGGTTGCAGTAAAAAAAAAACCAACACCTCTGAGAGTTTTTCTTACAAAAGATATCTATGCATTAGTTTTCTGTAAGATTGAAGAAAAGTCGTTAGTTTAGCTAAATATGTTTTGGGAAAATGAGTTGAAAGAGAATCATGATGCCTACAGAGCATTAGTTGAGAATAAGTTGGATGTCTGGCAGAAAGTTCCATTGTTTGAATTTGAGAAGAAGTATATTCGAATAGTATTGAGCAGAAATCATGATGAATCTTTGTGGATTGATGAGGCACATCTAGTCACCAGAGAAGAAATTAGAGATGTAACTGGTCTATGTTCCTTTAGACCAATTCCTGAACTGAAGTCTATGAATGAAAAATAAGCAATTGAGATTGTAGGTGTGAGTTCTATAAGAAAGGAAATTGAATTTATGGAAATGACTATAGTCATTGGTCATAAAGTTTGTATTTATGTAAATGACTATAGTTTCTACTGTTGTGGTGAATATTTTTGTTGACATAATATTAAGAGGTATGGGGTGATCCCATAATACTAGTTTACAATTTTTGGCCAAAATGGACATTGAACTGATTTTTTCAAGCTAAATCTTCACTTTCAGGCACTTATAGCAGCTAAACCATGAGGAATTTGAAGATGATGCAAACTAGTGATTTGTGACATTTTGATGTAGATTCTAAATATATTTTTTTCAAAATTTTTGGAATCAGATTACACTTCTTTTTCCATCTCCTTCTAAAACTACTTTTTTTTTTAGTAAACCACATTTTTAAGTAGTGATGCTCACCGTATACAACATAATTTTTTTTCGATGAAGGATAATTTTTTTTTTTTTTGAATTTAGATTTGTAACTACGATATCTAGCACTTTCATTTTGTTTCATAGTGTTTTATTGAATATTTTTACCTTAATCAAGCTTTGAAGTCAAACCAATTACAATACAGACATAGGCAGACTATATACAACATAACTTTTTTTGTATGTATCGAAATTCAATTTATTTTTTTGGATTGAGGACTTCAATATCTAGTGCACTAATATATATATATATTTTTGATAATCTGCTATTTTTCCACATGTGTAGAACATAGAGCTTGATTTTCAGTGAAAAACCTACATTCACAAGAAATAAAAATAAATATTATAATAAAATTAAATTTATTTAAAATTATACTTTTTGGAAAGCTTATAATAAGGACTACATACTTATATAATTTTTTTTTAAATGAATTCATTTTATCTACCAACAGGTAAATCAAAAGTGGTTTTTTATCAGCATTTTGATAGGTGTAAAGGAGACTGTTATAGGTATGGCTTAAAAC
>VDFB02242242.1:59259-124816 GCA_007258455.2 Sequoia sempervirens
AAATAACATTGTCTATGATTAACTTGTTTGGAAACCCAAACCATATAGTTAAGTTCTCCATGATAAATTCTATGACAACCCTACTTGTTGCTCTTTTTGTTAGGATTGTCTCAACCCACTTTATTAAATATTCTATGGCTACTAGGATCCATTTAAATCCTCCACTTTACTTCTATATAATTTCACCATTAAATTAAATTCCATGTTTCTAAAATAGAGTATCCACTCTCATATGTCTTAATATAAATACTCTAGCATACCTTAATTTACCAAGGAGCATTTGGAATGTACCATAACTTGTAACCATCTTATGTGTATCTGAAAATAAATATGGCCACAAATATCAAACCCTTAGAATCTTGTGTGCAATTTTCTTGGCCATAAAATGATGTCCACATACCCCACTATGCATCTCCAAACATTTTAGTAGAATACTATCTTTATCTCTTTCATATAGATCACTATTCACAATGCAATACTTGATTGATTGCAATTTTAATGACCTTTTTCTATTATTAGAATATTCATCTAGACATACCATCTATTGTAAAGAGTGGATTATATCTTTATTCCATTTAGGATGTTGCATAATACATTACTTTGAAGTAATCCCTTGCTAGACATAATTAATCTAATACACTTTTAAGTTTGACTCTTCCATTAAAATTAAGTCCTTTACTTCTCACTAAATTAGTGATCTATATTTTAATATTAATCTCTCAAACTTTTTTAATCCATATACATATCCTCCCTATTACATATTTTTTATTGAATACATCCTTTACAATTACACTAGGCACATAAATAATAATTGGCCTCATCTAAGTAGGACATAAAACTATTGATAACTTTCACCAATATATAAGATTATTTCCCCATGATATCATATTTTATTTTTACTTCTTGGAGAGATTTTCTAAAGAATGAAATGGTTTTTTCATATCCCTCTTCAACCTTTTACAATAAAAATACAACAATGGTATGGGAAGATGAAGAAGAGAAAAATTGAAATGGTTCAAACAAAAATTAATAGATGATCTTGTTGGATAGCTTCTTTGATACTCTAAAGTTCTTTTGTTGTCTCTTTACCCCAGCCTATGGTTCATCCTTAGTTGAGCATCTAAGTTATGGACCTTCTTTTTTATATAAAATTTATCATAAATATCCTAACAAATTTTACCTACCAAAAGAATGATTGTACACTCTTGAAAATCTTGAGATGTGGAGTCTTTTCAACTATAGAAACACATTTAGGATCTATCATTATCCCAACTCTAGACACAATATTATCTAATAATTCAGCTCAATGACCTTAGACATTCATTTTTGGGATTGAGATACATCCCATACTAAATCCTTTTGAGATGTGTACAATGATCTTCAAATTTCTTTCAAAATGTATTCAAATAATCTTAGTATATAATTGAAATGGTGAAAAATAGGTTATTTTTCTATTAAAATGTGGGCTCACTAATAATTGACTAAAATTATAAAGGGAAAAAATGGATATAATGAACCTATCCTTCATCTATTTCATTAGGAAAAAGAGAGCTCTTAAGCCAAGATTAACTTTTGGCCCTTAGGTGAGTCAACCTTGAAGGAGATCTTGATTTTTTCCTTATGACCTAGGATGGGGTAGGTTTGCTAAAACAAAACCTTTGGGAGAAAGACTAAAAATAGTAAATAAACCTAAAAATGTAAAGTGAGACTTAAAATAAAGAGATTAAACCTTAATCTAATGGAACCTACAAATTTTTGGTGGCTATGATAAGGTTAAGTATTTTTGCACCTTTCATCAAAATGTTGTTATTAAGTGTCCTTTAGGACTCATTCACCCAAGGGAGAATGGGTCTAGCTATAGGGATTTATAAAATTCTTTCATGCAATCCTCTAGTCCTATGTCTACACTCCCCATTCCTTCAGGTTTATCAGTTAAAAATTCAGAAATAAATTTTGAAAGTGAGTTTATGTTGCTTAATGACAACTTGGATGGCTTTTGTAACTTTGACAACTTTTCCAATTTTTCTTCTTTGATGGATATTCAATCCTTCTTCAACCTAAGATATTCAAAACATGCAAGAGGGAAAAATTGTTTATTTTTGGTGAATTGGGGTTATCCTTCGTCAAACCCTATTTTGGTAATTAAACCTTGAATTGAAGCAATGAAACATGAAAGGAATGATGAATGAACAAGTGTTATGTTGCGACTGACCAAACCTTTGATTTGAAACCCTTGAAGGATTAAAATTTAGTTCATATCTCCAAGGTCTTGATCTTGCATGAAATGGCTTGTTTGACGATATTATCTTGATGGTTGAAATTTGACTTGAAACTTGAAACCTACATCACAATGTTAGCTCCAAAAACATGAATGATGTTTGATAACTTTGACATGATACTTGAGATCTTGAATGTTGCAAAAAATACTTGAGAAATATTCTCTTGAACACCTTTAATAATAATCTTATATTTAGGAATACTTGCATACAAAATCTAGACTTCTTAGAATTTGAATTTGATAATGAGAACTTGATTTAATGGAAAATTTTCTAATTTCCTAAAAATTAAACATTACAAGTTGACACTTAAAACTTGAATTTAGGACCTTAAGATTCCATAACAATCATGTTTAAAATATAAATTTGTGATCTTCAGGGGGACCCATATTCCCAAGGGTGAATGTGTTCTAACCTAAATTATCAAGACCTATTCATTTTGGGGTGTTAAAAATGATTAATGCATTAATTAAAGCATAATTCCCCTTTCAGAAATTGTAAGTAATTAGGCTTGTAGATGTAAAATTTAGGAAATTAGAGGCTTAACTAAGTCCAATTTATTAAGGGACCTAAACATAGTGTGAAAATGTAAAGAAGTACATTTTTTGACCTTACATTTATCCCCCACTTTAGTGAGGGGATGAGCCCTAGCTCAAACTCAAACTAAAGTAGTTAAACAAGCATCAAGAGAGGTCTAATTGTACAACTGTTGAAGAGATAAGGAAATAAAGCTCAAGGAGTATGATCAAGCTCCTAGGATCTAAGATCTTATGGTAAATCAACATAGGCAAAAAGAGACACAAACCTTTGTTAAATATGTAGTAGGAAGATGAGATACACAAGAATAAAATGTCAAAATTAAAGAGGATAAAGAGGGGATGGATCAAGCCTCAACTATTTGTCCAATCAGTATGGATCAAGCCTTAGCTGTTTGAAAAAAAAACATTTACAAGTGGAAATTCGATGTTCATTATATGCAAACAAAATGTGCTCACATGGACTAGTAAAATCTACTATCCACTTGGTGAGCCCCAGAAAGTTGTTAATGGGAAGTCATGCTAGGTATAGGCTCTCATTGTACTAACCATACCAAAGTTATACCTCATGATAAATTTGATAAGGAACCAAAGAAATAGTCCGCAGACTAGCAAAGCATGTTATATAAGCTTACTTGCTCATAAAAGACTCCACTAGAGAAGAGTAAGTTGTGTTTGCTGTTGGTGGCAGCAGTACATGTGGAAATGGAATATTTAGGAGGGTTTCTTAGTTCATGAGGAGTTTCCTGGGAACATTATACCCTAATATCTCCCAGAGAGGGGTCTAGTTGAGATAAAATATTCCTGGCTTATACAGGGCATGTGATCCATCATGTTACTACTAAGAGGAATTAGCATATTCCAAGAGAGTTCCACAATCTTTGGGACATCAAACTAATGACCTGTAACAAGAGACACATTGCAGCAGAGTAGAGACCACAAATTAGAGTGCAAACGATTGAGTAGGATCATTATACCACTAAAGAATTGCCCCAAATGCATGGCCGAGCAATTAATTTAAGGTAGAATGTAATAAAGTACAATACATGAGATATTTATTTAGAAGAGTCCTATGTAAGATTATGTGCGGATCATGATGGGTAAAGAAATTATGGTGATATGATAGGTATGTGCTTGGAGTATGTGGCTGATGACATTTTTTATAAAATTGTTGAAACAAAAAATGGTTTTAAAGGAGGATTCTCAACTTTCCACCAATATAAATTATGCTTTACTTTGAATTTAATAAATTATTATTATTCATTTTCTATTTAAATTATGACTAAAGTCTCGATTGATAGGTTGATTGAAAAAAATGTATAGCTTTCAAATGGTATTACATTTTGGAATTACGAAACATATATGCATTCTATGCTAGCATACTATGGGATTAAAAAAAAAATCATAAATTTTTAGACAAAGTTAGATTGAGGTCAGACATACGTTTTATATTTTAAAAGTTGTAATTAAAAATTCACTTAATTAATTATTTACTTGGAAAAAAATACAAAAAATGAAAATGCATCCACACATTTGGGACATGAGTCCCTCTACTTATATTTAAAATCTTATAAAATAATATTATCATTTTAATGTAGTTGGAATTGGTTAAGGCGGAACACCTGCTTAATGTATTTTGATACCTAAAAATTTAATTACGCATTCAAATTTCAAATTTTCACCAAAATGAATTTAAAAATAAACCTAGTAGTTTAGAAACTACATTCAATTTTCTACAAATTCTATTCTTACATATTTTTAAAATAATATAGATAACTTATTCAAATTTTTATGTCAAGTTGCCTAACTTTGATTTTTCTAAATTTTTCACCACTTAAGGGATTTTTTTTTCCATGATGATTCTGCACATACCATAAACATATGTTTTTGAGTAGAGATACATCATGGAAGGGAGGGTTTCCCCCCATATGCAATCCTAAGATAACACATGAGGGATCCATGGATCTAGGTTCAACATTGCTCATTACTACAATGACACAATAAAGCTTGGAATTACCATCATTCCCCAAATGGCTCATGGAACAACAAGCACAAAGGAAGAATGACACATAGAGAGAGAACAAAGGAGAGATTTTGGGTCAACATGGAAGAGACCTAAATTTCACAACATCATGCGCCATCCCCATAAGGAAAACACAAGTCAAATGGTTACACTAAATGGAAGAATGTAGATACAAATAGAAGAATGTCCCAAGAGATTTACTTCCTTTGTATCCTTGCACTAACAAAATGACAAGGGTTGTCCAGAGTAGGTTCACAAACATATAAATACATCCCAAGTAGTGTGCTACATGAGGGATCACATTAACCAGATGCAATCACAAAGAACATGAAAATAAGATAAGGAAAATACTAGTATGGCACATGTGAGTCAACCTATAGCAGGTCATCCACATCCAAATCTTGTTCATAATATGTGAAATGTGGATACTAGCCAAAGAGACAATGAAAAGTGTTGTACTAGGAGAATCATCAAGTTCAACACATGGTGAGTGACTCTTGTTAGGAGGACCATAACTATTGTTATCATCTAAGATCATGGAAGAGGAAAATAGTAAATTTAGCTCATTATGCACTTCCTCATCAATCTTAGCAATCTCATCATCATCATCATCATCATCCAAATTAATCACTACAAATTGAGGCCTAATGACAATGTCCATAGATGTTTGATGTGTTTGTTATTGTGAAGGTAGAGGATCATAATGTTTTGTTTCAATTGGTGTTTTATCTTGATTTTATTTTTTATTCTCTTCTTTTAATCTACAAGCAATAGCACGACGTCTACACCTATACTCTTTAGCTTTTATGTTTCACTTTGTATGATTTTCAAGTTGTGATTCTATAGGAGTAGGTTTATCAACCATATTTTTATTTTCTCCTCAAAAGGGAGGAATGGATGGAACCATGTGAGATTGTTCATCCACTTTCTCTTTAGCTTTATAAACTTTCTTGATCTTAGGAGGGACAATAGGACTTATTTGGTTATCTCTTGGTCTTTTCTAGGAAATAGGCGAATTAATTGTCAATGGTTGTTATTGGTTACTTGGGAGGGATTTTGGTTGAATTATGGTTTCATCAATTATAGGAGGCTCAATCATGAGTTGAGGCATGTTTCTTAGGGATAATTCTTTTATGCACTTTTCCTTAAACTTTTGATAAGATTTGAAAAAGAAGTCCTCATGAGCAATAGCATGACGTCTACACCTATACTCTTTAGCATTTATGTTTCACTTTGTATGATTTTCAAGTTGTGATTCTATAGGAGTAGGTTATCAACCATATGTTTATTTTCTCCTCGCAAGGGAGGAATGGAAGGAACCATGTGAGATTGTTCATCCACTTTCTCTTTAGCTTTATAAACTTGCTTGATCTTAGGAGGGACAATAGGACTTATTTGGTTATCTCTTGGTCTTATCTAGGAAATAGGTGAAGGAATTGTCAATGGTTGGTATTGGTTACTTGGAAGGGCTTTTGGTTGAATTATGGTTTCATCAATTATAGGAGGCTCAATCATGAGTTGAGGCATGTTTCTTAGGGATAATTCTTTTATGCACTTTTCCTTAAAAATTTGATAAGATTTGAAAAAGAAGTCCTCATGAGGCTTAATAGGTTCCATAGGTTTGAGCCAAAATAAATTCAATGAAAAATTGCCATGGGAAGACACAAGATTAAAGCCACTATGGTGCATAATAAATATATCATTGCTAAATAGAAATTTTAAACATTTATGCACTACCAACAGGATGACATCCATGGAGCATAGCCATTGGTAACCAAGTTTCACATGGAATTGGTTTGACAATGGGATGATGGATAATGATACATTCAATTTTTTTGGTCCAATTTGTAAAGAAAGAGTGATCAAAACTATTGTAGGAAAAGAAAAATCATTATACATTTTGATCCATGCTTTCAGTTTTTCATAAGAATATTGATAAAGTTCATTCACAAATAAGAATTCCTTTGTGATCACATTCTCTACAAAACGGAATCAATTAATATCCCATTAGTAGGATTTTCATTGATTCTTCCAGCTATGTAAAGAGGGCCATCAGGTGGTCATCTAATTATCTCATTTGGTAAGAAAGCAATGTTAAGGGGAATTTTTGTTTGACCCTTATGAGGTTGCATATTCTACCATAGAAAAATGGCCCCTTGTCATTTTCATGGCCCTTTAGGTCTTGTTTCATGGTATTTCATATATTTTTCTTTGATTTTATGTTGTAACATGGCTTGAACATGCATATTTAGGTACTAAAATTCAAATAATGATGTCTTGTGAAGGTGTTGTGAAGTGTTGTAAGACATTTCTACATTCTTCTAGACTCTATTCATTACAATTCACCTAAAAATCATCTTTTTACACCTCATCAAGTCCTATTTTGAAGTTTTGTAAATTCTTGTAACAAGATTTCACACTTTCCTAGGCACAACTTCACTATTTATCTCTTCTTCTGACTTAATTGACCCCTTTATGCCCTCATATGCTTTAACTAAGTGTATTTTTTGATATTATCCTAACAAACAACTTTAAATGAAACTTAATTCCTGACACTTGTTTCTAGGTCCTAGGTGGGGCCCATTCACCGTGGGTGGCGAATGAGTCCCCCTTGGCCCCAAATTCAAAATATTTTAAATTTCTTTTCAGTATTTATTAAAAATCACTTGATGTCGACATGTGATGAAGTATGAATGGGAAACTACGACACAAGATTTTATAAATAAGCATTTTTCACCTCATTTCACATCTCATTCAAGCATTCAATCCTTTAATTCACTCAAGAATTAAAGCATATTACAACATCATTTCAAGCAAAACTCAAGTACTTTGAAGCATCCATTGACATTACTTTAGATTTTCATTATCAAGGGTTTCACTTAGGTATGCAAATTTATCAAACATTTATGTGTTGAAAAGGGGAAAGAAAATTCAACTAGGTGTTTCAAGTCAACTTAAGTATATTTCAATCTTGAAGAGATTTTTCTATCTGTTTCTTGCAGAATTGACTTCGACAACCTGACAAGCAAACATTTCTAGATCTTGTGTTGTAGATTTGTCTTCTGATTTTCTAGAATTTTGTGAGAGGAATGATTCACCATCAGTGTTGAATGAATCCCACCTTAGGACTCAAAATCTGATTTTTGTCAGATTCAAGATCCTAACTATCAAAAACTAGTTCCCGACACTGTTTTACCAAGAGGAGGACTAATTCGCCACCCTGGGCAATTGAGTCCCACTGTGAAAAATTAGTAATTTTCATCAACATCGAAAAAACTCCAAAATCATCACAATTCATCCAGGTGCACTCAAATTTATCTCTTCTCTTTCTATTTTACATTATTTCTTCATTAACATAGTTGTTTACATATCACAATGTGTTTTCAAACATAACTTAAATTGCACTTTTACATTTGTTTTCATTCATTTATATTAGTTAATTGCATTTATTTTACTTCATTTAGGAATTTCAACATCACACATAACATTAATTGAATCAACCCCATGCATTTTTGGGTCCTATCTCTCTCCTTTTAGGTGAAAAACCCTAGAAGAGCTAGAGTTGTCCATAGTGACCCAAAAATCTATGGTTCATTTTGGTGAACCTGAATTTTGAACACTTTAGATTTTTGATTTCACTCATATTGCATCTTAGTTTACATTTGCATTAGCATTCAATTAGGACATTGCTTTGTTATTGCATTTTAGGAGTTTCAGATTGTATTAGAAAAAACTTCATTTAGATTTCATTTCTACACTGCATCTCATTGAAAAATAAAAAGAATCTACATTTTACATCTATACTTGCATTCTGTAAAACATTTAAATCATCCATAAAATTCTGAAAAGCAGAAAAAAATTGCATCTTGGGACTCATTTGCCACCCTAGGTGAATCAGTCCTTCTGCACTTTTTAGATAGCATTTCAAACATCTTTCTAGCATTTTTTTGCATTTTAGTTCACTCTTCTTGCATTCTATTTTAATTTCCAGAATTTTTGTTATTTCTTAGTTATTGCATTTTAGTTTATTTGCATTTGGCATTTTCTTTCAATAAGGTTTTGAATTCATTAAAATCATTGGAAGACATGTCCAACTGTGTCTTTGGTTGTGAACCTAATGATGTTGAGCTACCTCATGCTCTTTCAACTCCTCATGATTGTCCTCCTCATGATGTAGACATCATTGGAGAAGATGATGTTAGCATGAGCCAACTCTACAATAACTACATTGAAAAATTAGAAGCCAATGCATCCTTTTACCCCTCCATGAAGTCACAAGATCTTCTACCTATTGAACCTCTTGATCACTTTGCATATTTACATCCTGAAATCAATGATGGACCTATCATTCCTCCCTCAAGAGGATCTAGTTCATGTAACCCAACACATTCAAACCCCTTTTATGTTCATAAAGTCACAAACTCTTCCATAAACCTTGAAGCAACATATGGCAACAATTTCATTATCTTGAGTAAACAAGGTTGTGACACGAAACATGAACATGCCATTCATCAGTTTATGAAACAAAACCCAATCGAAGAAAACACAATAGGACTAGGATATCAAGATCCTTCTCATCCTAATAGACATCCTCTTCAACCTAGGAGACTTTGAGATGCTAGTATAGTGATCTTGAATCTTCCTCCTAACTTGAACATTCTCCTTCCACATGAACAACCATTTTCTCATTCTAATGATTAGGATGTTAGGATCCCTAGGGGTCCCCTTCCTCCTATTCATGAAAAAGGAAAACGTAGCAAATGAAATTGACCATACAAATTGAAGAAGCTAAAGTTTCCTACACATTCCCCACCTGAATGTGAAAGGAAACTTCAATTTCTTTTAAACAAAGGTCTTATACTCTTACCACCTTCAAATAGGTTGGTCATTCGTCCTGATGATTCACACATAGCATATTGCAAATATCATCGTATTCTTGGACATCGAACAGAAGCATGTTGAACATTGAACAAGATATTGGATAAGTATTACTACATTGATACTAACTGCTTTCCTGTTATCCCTTAAAGCACCATTGCCTTATCATGCCATAGTTGAAGGATTTTTCATTCTCACTATTGCATGATCCTCTCCATCATCACCTTTGGCTCATAATTTTTTTCCCCTTTGTGTGATACAAGTAGTTGTTAGCCTTTATCCTTGTAACTTTGTCTCTTTACTATGTTATTCATTTTCCACTTACCTTTTATTATTGAGAAATAAATAACTTAGTTAATGGTTGACTTACACTTGTATTACTTGTTTCTTTTTTTTTCTTTCATGTGCATATCATGTTCCCCCATGACGCGTGTTTGATGTTTCGTCTCTTTCTACACTTCTTCTATTCATACCTCTATTCTTCTAATCGTCGTTCCTTGTCTTTTATTTTGTTTTTTGTTTTCCATTTGGGGATGACGAAAAGCGTAGAGACGCCCTATGTCTCTTCCATGTTGACCCAAAGGTCTGTCTTTTCTTTTGTTTTGTGTTTTCCATTTTGGGATGTATAAAAGTAGATACACCTATATGCCCATGTTGACCCAAATTGTCTTAAGTATTTTTTGCTTTTGTTTGTTTTCTATTTGAGATGACTGAAAGCATAGATTCCTATGTCTCTTCCATGTTGACCCAAAGGTCTTTTTCTTTTTTCTTTTTTTTCTATTTGAGGTGATGTGGCCTTAAAGTGTAGAGATGCCCTATGTCTCTTCCATGTTAAAGGTCCTTATCTTATTTTTTGTGTTTTCAGCACAGGGATGATGCAAGCATTGAGATGAAATGTCTCCTTCATGTTGACCCAAAATATTTTCCATTTTCATTTCTTTTCACTTGTGTTTTCTTTTAAGATGATGCAAGGCATTGAGACTACAATTTCTCTCTCATGTCAACCCAAAAGGAAATTTTATTTTCTATTTGTTTTCACTCTCTTTGTGTCATTCTTCCAGTTCTATGTGCTTTGGGAAATGATGATAGTTCAGAACTCTTTCATAAAAATATTGCAACAACAAACATACTGACCCCAAATCCATAGATCCTTTATGTGTGTTTTAATTGTTCTTTCTTTCTTTGTTTTCATTTTTGACATGACTGCGGTCTAACTTCAAAACATATGACTTTTTCATGGGGCTTTTTCAAGTTGGTTGTTATGTCTTGTTTTCTTTTTTTTTTTCTTTTCTTCTCTGCTTTCAAGTAATTGCTCACAGAACAATGTGTAGCAATTCCTTTAAAGTGGGGGGCATACATTACCATTATTTCATTTGCATTCATGCTTCTTAGTGTAGCCTTGTTGTTTACATGATGCCTTTGTCACTTTTTGGATGACATTGGGTGTGATGTCTTTTCATAAGGAGGTGTGATCTATCTCAACATATTGCATTCCTCTTGGTAGCCTGATGTGACACGTGCATCCCTAAGTTGTGAATACTTTATTCTTTGATTGGTCCTCTCTTGGAGACATTAGACATAATGTTCCCTAAGTGACTGACCTTGCATAAACTTAACAAGACTCCTTTGAACATCTTTTACTTTTTCCATTTTTCCACCTTGCATAACACAACTTGCATGATTGTGGTACCCCTTGTCTTTTCGTTCATAAGAATTTGTCTTTGTGGTGCCTTGTTAAAGTTATCAACAGGCATAACTTTAACATGGTTGAGTGGGAAGCCCACCTAACGGAATGACTTTTCCCCTAGCCACTTTTGTGTTTTTGTGAGTGCATACCAACTAGCGTATGTATCTTAGCTTTTTAGGCCTTCTCACCCCACGGACAACTAGTTCTATGGCCCCCTAGAGTGAGTACATTTGGGCTTTCTCACCTGGCAGACCATCCTGTGTTTTGTCACCCCAGAGTGAGTACACATTCTCTTTTAGCCTAGATCTTATCCACAACTAGTTGGATTAGTGATCAAAGCTTCATTTTATTCTCAACACTTGTGTGTTCCTTTGTTCTTATGTTTAGTTTTCCAGGGGATCATCATCCTAGGGGCTTGATGATCTCTCTTGATCATTGTTATTCCATCTCTTGCTAGCGTGGTGCATTTTGAACCCTCCTCTTGATGTTCCATGGCTACTTTAGTGTAAGTTTGAAATGAGTTCATTCTCTCTCACTAAAGTGGGGGCTAAATGTGGCGATGATAGAAAAATGGCCTGTCATTTTCACTGGCCTTTAGGTCTTTTTTTTCGTAATTATTTGATATATTTTCTTTGATTTTATGTTGTACATGGCTTGAACATGCATTTTTAGGTACTAAAACTCAAAGAATGACATCTTATGAAGGTGTTGTGAAGCGTTGTAAGACATTTCTACAATCTTCTAGACTCTATTCAATAAAATTCACCTAAAAATCATCTTTTGACACATCATCAAGTCCTATTTTGAAGTGTTGTAAAGTATTGTAACAAGAAAACACGCTTTCCTAGGCACAACTTCACTATTTATCTCTTCTTATGACTTAATTGACCCCTCTATGCCCTAATATGCTTTAATTAAGTGTATTTTTAGATATTATCCTAACAACCAACATTAAATGAAACTTAATTCCTAACACTTGTTTTGGAGTCCTAGGTGGGACCCATTCACCATGGGTGGTGAATGAGTCCACCTTGGCCTAAATTCAAAATATTTTAAATTTCTTTTTAGTATTTTATTAAAAATCACTTGATGTCAGCCTGTGATGAGGTATGAATAGGAAACTATGATAGAAGATTGTATAAATAGGAATTTTTCACTTCATTTTACATATCCTCATTCAAGCATATTATCTTCTAATTCACTCAAGAATTCAAGCATATTACAACATCAATTCAAGCAACATTCAAGCACTTTGAAGCATCCATTGACATTACTTCAGACTTGCATTATCAAGGGTTTGACTTAGGTATGCATATGTATCAATCATTTATGTGTTGAAAAGTGGAAAGAAAATTCAACAAGGTGTTTCAAGTCAGCTTAAGTATATTTAAAGCTTGAAGAGAGTTTTTTGTTTGTTTCCCACATAACTGACTTCAACAACCCGACAAGCAGACATTTCCAGATTTGGTGTTGTAGAGTTGTGTTTTGATTTTCTATAATTTTGGGAGAGGATTGATTAGCCATCAGTGGCAAATGAGTCCCATCTTAGGAATTAAAAAATGAGTTTTGTCATATTCTAGATACCGACTGTCAAAAACTAGTTCCTGACACTGTTTTACCAAGAGGAGGACTAATTTTCCACCTTGGGTGGATGAATCCCACCATGAAAAATCAATAATTTTCATCAGCATCTAGAACACTCTATAATCATCACAATTCATCTAGGTGCACTCAGATTTATCTCTTCTCTTTCTATTTTGCATTATTTCTTCATTTACATAGTTGTTTGCATATCATAATGTATTTTCAAACATAGCTTAAATTGCACTTTTACATTCGTTTTCATTCTTTTATATTAGTTAATTGCATTTAGTTTACTTTATTTAGGAATAGAAACATCACAAATAACATTAATTGAATGAATGTCGTGCATTTTTGGGTCCTATCTCTCTCCTTTTAGGTGAGAAACCCTAGAAGAGCTAGAGTTGTCCATAGTGACCCAAAAATATATGGTTCACATATCAATGAAGTTGACCATACATTCTATGTCTCCTTCATTTTCATTTATATTTTCATTATTTGTATCTTCATGTTTGTCAACATTCATCACATCATTCTTGTCATCACTAGCTTTCACAAAAGAGACATTATAATTTGTCCTAGGGTTGGTAAAGATTTGCATGTTCTGGTTGGGTGGGGAAACATACATTTTCTTAATCATTAACACCACCAAAATGTGTGTGATTAGAATCAATGAGGTCTTGCAAAATATGTTTAAGACACATTATTCAGTATTGTTGCATATTAGGTTTAAATATTTGTTTTAATGGACTTTGGTTCTTCTAAACTGGTTTTTCATCTCATTTGAGTTAAATTTCATGCTCTAATAAATCAACCTCATAATTGTTCAAGTCATTATAAGACCATACAAATAATTTTGTTATATTTCCTCAAAAAATATATTAGCATTGTTTGTACCTTAAGATGCAACTATTTTCCAATATAGACTTTCTAAGGAGAAGAATCAATACCTAGGTTTATCTCATGCAAGTCCTTTTCATGAATTAAGGTTATTTTTTGTTGAACATCCAAAATACTAAGAGGGGGCTAAATAAGTATTCCATAGACCGATAATAAAATCCACTTAATCATTATTACCATTTTAACTGAATCAACAAGAGAGAACAAAAAAGCAAGTGAATATAATCACACAAATGAACGTCAGGATTTTTACATGGAAAACCCAATGAGGGAAAAACCACAGTGAGGGTTAACTCACAATATATTATATCCAGATATAAAATATTACTACACTCACTGCCAGGACTCATTGTCCTTAAAAAGGCTCACAATGAGTACAAAAGATATGGACCACTACCAAGATACAATGATAGTGGCTAACTACAAAAAGAATGAATTGATGGAATACAACTTCATTGTGCAGGGTTCAGTTCCACGAAAGCTTAGAATATAAAGTATTGCATCACACAATAATCACTCAACAAAACTACACTGATCACAACTGATAAAAAATTTAGGCTCTGATCTTCTCCTCTAGTCACATTCACTTCTCCTTCTCAGGTATGTGCAAGATCATCATGGAAAAAATAGGCCCTTAAGTGGCGATGAGATTTAGAAAAATTAGAGTTAGGCAACTTGACGTAAAATTTTGAACAATTTATCTATATCATTTCAAAAATATGTAAGAATAGAATCTGTAGCAAATTGAATGTAGTTTCTAAAACTACTAGGTTTATATAAAAAAAAATCTATTTGGTGAAAATTTGAAATTTCAATGCAGTAGCACTTAAATTTCAGGGAAAAAATAACAAGTAGGTGTTTGTCTGACCACCCTAACCACAATAAAATGATAATATTTTTTCATAAAATTTTAGATATAAGTAGAAGACTCATGTCCCGATGTGATGCATATTTTTTTGGTAATTTTTTTCCAAGTAAATAATTAATTATAATATTTTTATTACAAATTTTAAAAAATATAAAAACTCGTATGTCTGACAACCTTAACTTGGTCAAAACTTCATGAAATTCATTTCTTTTTTAATCCTATACTATGTGAAGCATAAAATGTGACACATCTTTCAGATTCAATAATTGTTATACTATTTGAAAGCTATAGATGTTTTTCAATCAGCCTGTCAATCAAGACTTTAGTCATAATTCAAATAGAACATGAATAATAATAATTTATTAAATTCAAACTAAAGCATAATTTATATTGGTGGAAATTTGAGAATCTCCTTTAAAATCCCTTTTCATTTCATAAATTTTGGGTAAAAAAAAGTCGTCAGCCACATACCCTACACATACCCATCATATTGCCACTTTTTGGCCTATCATGATCCCACACATACCCTCTTGCTCTCTCTTCAAATTGCATTTATCATCTCTTCTATTTTTCATCTTATATATATATATATCCAAGTATATCTTATTCTTCAATTAGGTTGACACAATATAAGATTAAACATTTTATCTGCATGTAGCACATTATGCCAAGTCAGTTATTACTCTTCATAATATATTGCATTCACTGAGTCGACCAAGACTAGGAAACACAATTCTTAAAACCAACAAATAATCCTTAATGCAAACACCTTCCGGATCTAAGAACACATTCATTTCCCATCATACTACTAGTAAAGAGATTATTAGCTCAACCGCAGTGTAAGAATGTTCACCTTAGCAAAATGAGAAGTCTCCCACACAATGCACCACATAGAGAACAATATTAGGATACAAAGTTGAATTGTGTTAGAGATAACTTCTAGTTCATAGGAAAAAGAACATCTCAGGGATGAGAAAAATTAGTCTATATAAGTCAATAAAACATGGTGAGAAGATTAGAGTCACATCAGATCTTGCGATGAGTTCCATACTCAAATACCAACATATTGATCCATCATAGAGGAGCATTACCAACAGAGAAGAAATTATGGTAAACCAAGAAAAATTCCATATCTTCAATCACCATGTAGTTATTACCATGTTGACATCAATGAAAACTTAGAAACAACTAGCACAACCATCCAACCTTCATGCACATGGGGTGTTGCCACAATAGTGGTTTGCACTTTTTGGAAGATCTTGATTTTTGCTGAAATCACATATTTTTAGAAAATATAATGATTTAAGCCTTCAAAAGTTCCATTTAAAGGATTTCAATTGAAGAGAGTTTGATCAAACCACCTTATACCAAGCCCCCTTAGATAGAACCCCGCTAGTTTTAAACCATAGCTATAACGAAGTCTCCTTTACACCTATCAAAATGCTAATAAAAAACCACTTTTGACTTACCTTTTGGGGGATCAAATGAATTCATTTAAAATCTTTTTTTTTTTAAGTATGTATTCCTTATTATAAGCTTCCAAAAAGTATAATTTTAATTAAATTTAATTTGATTATTAGATTTATTTTTTGTTTCTTGTGAATGTAGGTTTTTCACCGAAAACCAAGCTCTTTGTTCTGTACATGTGGAGAAATAGAAGATTATAAAGAAATTGAAAACTATGATTGCACAAGATATGGAAGTCCTTGATCAAACAAAAAAAGAATTTTGATACATACAAAAAAATTTGTGTTATATGGTCCACCTATATCTGAATTGTAATTGGTTTGACTTCAAAACTTGATGAAGTAAAAAATATTCAATAAAAAACTATGAAACCAATTGGTAGCACTAGATACCTTAGTTACAAATCTAAATTAAAAAAAAAGGGAATTTTATCCTTCATGGAAAAAAGGTAGTGTTATACAGTGAGCGTTAATCCTTACAAATGGTGTTTACTGAAAAAAATAGTTTTTGAAGGAGATGGAAAAAGAAGTGCAATCTAATTCCAAAAAAATTGAAAAATATATATTGAGAATCTACATACAAAATTTCAAAAATCACTAGTTTGCATCACCTTCAAATTCCTCACCGTTTAGCTGCTATAGGTGTTCAAACATGAAGATTTAGTTAGAAAATATCAGTTCAGTGTCTAGTTTTGCCAAATCTTGCAAACCAGTATTGTGGGATCACCCCATGTTGCAAGTCTTCCAACAATCTTCCCCTTTGGCATTGATGGCAACATGCATGACAAAAAAAATTCAAGCGTACCACAATTGAATGTTCTGACTTACTCCCCCTATCAAAACTAGTCTTCACAAAAAAAAATCCACTGACTCTACATCTCTTTATCTCTTTATCTCTTTCTCTCTCCCCCTTTTACATCAGTGACAAAGGAAGGGGTCCGGTATAAAAATGTATATAAGAAAAGTAGCTAAAAAGATACGAAAATAGATTTAACCTGAAGAGGAACCTCTAAGACTCTCCAAAATAGCCTTCCATGACACTTTACCTTCTTCCCATGAACCTTTTGTACTTACAAGAGTCTTGTAAAATACCTCAAGTTTAGTTAAAGACTCTATACCATCTGTTAAAGTATTGGGACTAAGATTTATTTTTGATATTTCACCAATACAACCAAGAGCACTAGAAACAAAAGTATGTCTAAATGTACTCATGTCTCTGAGCACCAAAAACTTTATGATGACATATGTTCTTCGATCCTATAGAGAGAAAAAATTCTTGAAGTTGCGTAATGTAGGACCATCTCTAATTATCTTTATCTTCTGCTAACCTGTATGTATCTTCCTAATTGCTCAACTGAGACTCACTCAACCTTGTTTCATTTCTCATATCCAATGTATTACCAAACCAATCTAGATAAAAAGAAAGTAGTTCCTCTGCCTCTTGTTCACAACCTTGTACATTTTCTAATTCCTTCATTACCCGATTGTATGCATTCACACATTTTCATTTGATATCACTCAATTCTTATTCATTCGTAGTTCCAAAAAACTCTTTAAGTCGGGATATATGTAATCCTTCAAAGAATTAATCATGCCATGAAGATTCTCCCCAATAGAAATAGATGAATCAAAATTAGCATCAAGTATAGCATTTCGTAAGTTTTCCAAAGTTCTCTGAATACTCATCCTTTCATGCTCACATTTAAGCTTACTCTCATCTATCTTTACCACACTTTTCCTTTTCTTCCATGGTCTGATCTCACTACCAGAGAAACTTTCATCATCAAGATGCTTAGGGATTTCCAAGAGAATTTTTGCATAGTTATCAATTTCAGCCTCTAACACTTCATAATCCAATTTAGATATCCAAACCAACCTTGATTCAACTACTTGGACATGTGACATAAATCTGTAGACATAAGAAAATTTATGCTTTCAGAGTATCTTTCCACAACACTTACTAGAAACCTAGACATTTTTTTCATCATCACCTAAAATGTTCCAAAGAATGCAGCAAGGGAAGATTCTTGTCCATCCAAACTACCAAGATTTATTTTGAAATTCCTGATTTGATAGGCAATAGGCTTTGTATTTGACCATTTTATCCTTCCTATTACCAATAACTCTTTCAAAAAGTAAAGAATAGAAAGAAAACCAAATTACCATACCGAAAAGTATTCTTCATGTTCTTCTTTGTTTCATTTAAATTCTCCAAAAGGTGTATGCGAATCAGATCACACAAGTCATATTCCATAGGGTGATCCCGCAATACTGGTTTACAATTTTTGGTAGATCCCAATTTTTGTTGAAATAACATATTTTTAGAAAATATAATGATTTAAGCCTTGAAAAATTCCATTGAAAGAATTGCAATTGAAGAGCGTTTGATCAAACCACCTTAGATCAAACCCCCTTGGATAGAACCCTGCTAGTTTTAAGCCATACCTATAACAGTCTCCTTTACACCTATCAAAATGCTGATAAAAAACCACTTTTGATTTACCTGTTGGTAGATAAAATGAATTCATTTAAAAAAAAATTATATAAGTATGTAGTCCTTATTATAAGCTTTCCAAAAAGTATAATTTTAAATAAATTTAATTTTATTATAATATTTATTTTTATTTCTTGTGAATGTAGGTTTTTCACTGAAAATCAAGCTCTATGTTCTACACATGTGGAAAAATAGCAGATTATCAAAAATATATATATATATTAGTGCACTAGATATTGAAGTCCTCAATCCAAAAAAATAAATTGAATTTCGATACATACAAAAAAAGTTATGTTGTATATAGTATGTACATGTGTAATTGGTTTGACTTTGAAGCGATTAAAGATAAAAATATTCAATAAAAACTACTAGAGTAAAATGAGAAGTGCTTTAGATATGCGTGGTTACAAATCCAAATTCAAAAAAAAAAAAAAAAGGTATCTTCAATGAAAAAATTGTAGATAAGTTTGGGCATCACTACTTAAAAATGTGGTTTACTGAAAGTAGGGACTTTAGAGAGGATGGAAAAGAAGTGTAATCGATTCCCAATTTTTGAAAAAAATATGTTTTAGAATCACCATCAAAATGTCCGCAGGATCACTAGTTTGCATCCTTGAATTTATAGGTTTGCTTCATAAGTGCACAGAAAGTGAAAGATTTAGTTTGAAAATCTGTTCAATGTCCATTTTGGCCAAAGAATTGTAAACTAATTATTATGGGATGCTTCTACATACCTCTTAATATTAACAATAAAACGAGATATTCACCCTTGATGCGACATGATGAACATGAAATACAAGCTTTGTTAATGACTATAGTCATTTCCATAAATTCAATTTCCTTTCTTATAGAACTCACACCTACAATCTCAATTGTTTATTTTTCATTCATAGACTTTAGTTCAAGAATTGGTCTGAAGGAACATAGACCAGTTACATCTCTAATTTATTCTCTGGTGACTAGATGTGCCTCATCAATCCACAAAGATTCATCATGATTTCTGCTTAATACTATTAGGTCCAGCACTTCTTCTCAAAATTCAAACAATGGAACTTTTTCGCGGGACATCAACTTATTCTCAACTAATGCTCTGTGGGCATCCTTGATTCTACTCTTTCAACTCATTTCCCAAAGGCATGTTATTCAGACTGACTTTTCTTTCCAAGTCTTCTGAAACTAATGCATAGATATGAAACTCTACCGAGGAGGTGTTGGTTTGTTTTTACCAACCCAGGAGTTTGTCTTCTAATCTACTTATGGAATTTCCAATTCCAATCAAGGGGAAGCTCAAAGGACCCTGAATAACTAGTGAGGGCTTTAAGTCCTCCTGCATGAGACTCACAAGACCAGGAGGTGACTCACTGTGTTTTGTCTTTGCACTATTATCATAAACAACATTACCAACAATAGATAATCTCATTTAATAGCTCAACATAATAGGATAATACTAAATAGAATTGGTTGTTCATCAATAATATCAACTATTTGAAGCATGAGATAACTACAACACTTAGGGATTTAAAATGATTTTTAATTTTGAAGATTTGGGACCAAGCTGAAAACAACAAAAGTATAACACTTGACCAGTGCCAGAAAATGGACTATGGAGTCATATAACCAGCATTCATCCTACAGTGTTGAACATGTTATGAAGATCCTTGAAAATGTTATCACATTATGACAATCAGACCATTGAATTTTTATCTAATAACTCATCTTATAATTCCACCTAAAAGATAGTACTCCTGTCACATGTGCTGAAGAAATTACACTATCCTTTGAACAAAAGGCAATAATAAATGCAACTTGTGCTTCACTAAAGCAATTAAATTATTCTCAGAATAGAAGGAAACAACATATATCACTCTAATGCAGCAAATTTGCATGAAAAGAATTAGATAATTTTATTATTGAATCCAAAAGAGTAATATATCTCAAAAATGGAGACAATTATTAGCTAAAATATAAACATGAGAGCACAATTGAGAACAGACACTTCAAATTTAATGTCTTAATTACATTTCTCCCAACAATAAAATTCTACCTAGAGCTTCTGCCTGACTTGCAGAGCTTTCAAAAATTGGAATCCTAGCCTTCCTTTTTTACGATGAGAGAAGAAAAGAATAAAAGAGAAACAAAAATAGCCCTAAGATCAATTTGATCCATAGATGCCATCTAGAAACTCAATCCACCGTCAATCAACAAGCTACTCAAAGGCGTCTCATGTATATAAACTCGGAACATCTTACCAGAACATGAGTTTGTTCTTCAGCATAGGTATGCCCATGTGGAAGATCTCCCAAGTTATGGCTAGAAACAACCACAGGTAGAAATCCAGCTGTTTAAAGCTCTTTCCTATTTTCCTATTGCTGCACTTCATAGAGATTTGCATATTCACTTATCATAGTGAATATTTAAATTCACTAAGCTATAATTCCCCAACAAATAAAACTAAGAAGAGTGAATGAACGAAATTCCCTTTCTCTCTTTATTCTGCCCTTATTTTACGATTTCTCTCATTTTTCTATAAATTACATACTTTTCACTTTTCATGGCTAAAAAGTTTCTTAACTTTTAATAATGAAATCTCCACCACGGAATATCTATTTACAAAGTGAATATTAAATTCGCTTTACATTGACTTAGGCAAATAAACTATTTACCCCTTGTAAATGGACTTTTTATTGATACTCACAAGGGTACATAGGGACATGGAACAGTGATGTTACCTTTCTTGTGAGCTCCGCTGAACATAGAACAGCTGGCAATTCAAAATAAGTGAATGGCAGACCTAACGTTCTGCATTTAAAACATTTATCTCTGACACATTTAAAGTTATAAATGTTTTTTCTTATAAAACAATAGAAATCTCATGCATGAGAGCTTCCCCTAGGCCCGCCACTACCACGTGGCAACAACCCACCATATCGCGGAAATTAACCGGTGTACATCTTCTAATCGTGATACAGCGAGCAACGGTCTTGATGTTGCTACATATTACTTTCTTTATATATTAAATCTTGAAAAATTTAATATTAAGCCTTTTGATTTCATTTAACTCCCAACACATAACATTTTATATTTATAAAGTGAATATTAAATTCACTTCTCTCATATTCCTTTTACATTGCCTGCGTTTATTTTCATGTGCAGCTCACATTTTATTCACCTAGCACATTTGAAATATTTCCCATCAAGAAATTTAATAAAAGGACTTTAATATTTCACCATCCGGAAGAGTTCCCTCGGGCCCCACCATTCAAAATATTTCATCACCAGTGATTTTACAAATATTAAAAACTTTGCTTTTGTGAAAAGAAAATAAAATGCTTGCAATATTAATTCATTGGGATCAAACAAGACTTTTACTTGTGCACATGAAATTCAACCGGGCCCCACCCGCCATGTGGCGCATTCATGCCATTTCGCGAGTATTAACCCATGGGCATGTTGAGATTGTGATTTGACAGGTAATGGACAAGATGTTGCTGCATTTTACTTTTATTTCTTCACCATTGATCTTCTTTGGCTCCTTTTGTTTACAAGTTTTCCCTAATTCATTTTTGCGTTGCATTTTGCACTTGAGATTTGCTTTCTCCAGCCATGGCGGCGACTTCATTAGATATGCATTCCATTTGTGAATACCCTACATTCGATGCCTTATCTAAAAACCACTTTAAAAAAGGAACTCATATCGAGCCCTCTTAGTTGTGCGTGGTATTTCCTTCATAGTGATCAATGGATTTTGTTTGTTCTTGATGCTCAATAGGCCATTGAGTTTCTAAAATTTCCTTTATAATATCAAATGGAGCCCTTATGTGCAGCATAAACCCTTCCATATTCATGCCAAACTATCCACTGCTTGATGGATTTTGAAAATTTTACAAAATCTCAACATGTTTTTTCCAGGCGTAGCATTCAACTTCTGCTAAACACATTTGCTGGGAAGTTTAACATATTCATTTTGGATCTTTTAACAAGTCATATGTCCTATTCATTATACTACTTCCTCTATGATCTCTATAGCTTCTTCCACCACATTAGTCTCTGACAAACTTGACCCTTTTCCTCTCATTTTGGTGCTTGAAAGAATGAAAGAAGCTTTTTGGGCGTGGTTTTTAGCAACGAAATGCATTGGCTTAATCCCCTCTTCTCTCCACACATTTGATTAAAAGCTTCCGAGGTGTTTTTTAACATAAATTTTGTGCATATGCTGGCTCAACTGCCTTGCGTGGCTCTTGAATCCCCTTTTGTTTTGCATTTCCTTAAAGGTTTCTAAAACATTTTAAAGGATTCATTTGATGCGCACCATCCATACTCTTCTTTGATGGATTTCAGTATCCTTCTACTAATTGCATTTTCTTACCAAGTTTTTTAGGCCTTTTCAACTGATTCATGGTCTCTCTTCTCTCCACATTCCACATGCTGACAACTGGAAAGGATGGTGTTCCTGCCAAGTGCATTTTTTTGAAATTTTCAAGCTTTTCAACAAACATTTTGTTTGTGTATAGTGGCACCCACCTCATTCAATGCACTGGCATCATTTCCTCTTAACTGGCATGACTGCCTTTGTTAAAAGTTTCTAAGGCTCTGTTAACATACTCACTATGTTGTGCACACATTGCAATATTTCACCCTAGCCCAATGCCAGCATCAAATACTCAAAGTTTCCTCACAATGTAGTGCCCACTGTATACTCATTTCTCCCTTAAATGTGCTTTGAGGGATGTCCATACCGTTCTCTAGACATGGCGTCTCATACTCATTTTCTTGAAAATTTTCTTATGCCTTTTGTGTTCCTATTATGACTGTTGTGTGTGACATTCTATGCCAAGAACATTTGATTGAAAGTCTCTAAAGGTTTCAATAAATTCACACTATACATGCATTTTCTGCAGTGGGGTGTTACATCCAGACAGTCAACCAACTCTAAATGCATTTGCTTAGAGATTTCTAAAGTCCTTGCAAACAAATATTTTTCTTGAGAGTTACTAAAGCCATCTCAACAAATTCATACGTGCATACATTGTGATGACATTTGCTTGGGGATTTTTGACCTTTTCAATAGCCAGTATGCATCAAATTCAAATTTGATGGCCAAATTAAATAGTATTGCGACGTTGTCCACTGTAACTCAATTGAGAAACTATATTCAACAGATAGAAGGTAGAAACCTGAGATGATGATGAATGAATGACAACCCATGGTGGAGTAATGCTATAAAACCCATACCTTACATAACCAGAGTGTCCCTTAGCTAAAAAAAAATAAATCTTTTCAAACAAGTTTTACCTCAAATTGATCAAACACAACCTCTAAGTGCTTCTGAAGTTGAAAAACGAACTGGATTGCAATTAGAATCTGTTTTATGGCTCATTTGCAAAATATGCAAAATTGGCTCAGTAGGCTCTGGAATTTCTCTTGAAAATTAAGCAAACAACCTCATGAAGTCACAAAAACTTGTAGAAATGTAGCCATTCATCCCAAGAATGCAATGCAAAAGATGGCTTAGAGAAACAGATAACAGGGAAAAATTTATTCACTGTCAAGGTTGCTTACTCAAACTTTTTGCAATAAACAACTGTTCTAAACCAGATAAAACTAAAGAGATCACCTCGTTGGAAAAATACCAAATCAACTCCTAGTGAGTTCCCACTAGAAACAGTAGATCATCTTGGTGTAGAGAACACATGTGTAAAAGAGCTTGGCTATCATGGACGAGATATTGAAGGTCAAAGTTGACCTCTCAGAAAGGTTTCAACACAAAACTAAAGAAATTCCATTTGGTTTTGATCTGCTAAAAACAACAAATCAATTCATAAGGCCTTGAAAATTGACAGGTGAGCTCATTTTGGCATAGAGAATGCAAAGCAAGAATCATTTTGAGATGAAGGTCAACCGGTTGCAAAATGCAAGCTCAAATAGGAGGCAACTTTGCAGAATTAAACGTTTGCAAACAACAGAAATGTGACAAACCCCTCTAGCTTTAGTTTTCCAAACCTCGACAAAACTCATCATAGGAAGTTGAAAATTGACATGCACATTCACATAGGCACATGAGTGTGTCTGCAAAGGGATTTTGCTTAGAAATCAATGGGCTTCAAATTATGACCCTCCAAAGTAGGTCATTTAGGCAAGTTCATCAGGTGCACTTCTGAAAGTGCATAGGCAAAATTTTCAAAATGGGCATCTCAAATTTGCAAAATTTGAGAGTTCCAACAGCGGCTCCAACTGTGGATGTATGCCCCCTGTGGGCATATCAAGATTCCAAATCTCTGGAGAGTAGACCAAATGTTGAGTCCATTGGGTGTTTGAAAAATGCTCCTTTATTCATTCTTCTTTTTCAACTTCATTTGGTGACCCCAAGCCACCAAATTAAAAAGGGGATTCAAAAATTTTCTTGAGAGTTGGGTGAATTTGGAGATTCTTCACATGGGAAAAATGTTGAATCCCCTTTTTCATTTGGTGGCCTAGGGTCACCAGATGAAGTTGAAAAAGAATGAATAAAGGAGCAGTTTCAGAACACCTAATGGACTCAACATTTGGTCTACTCTCCAGAGATCTGGAATATTGCTATGACCACAAGGGGCATACATCCCCAGTTGGAGCCACTATTGGCACTCTCAAATTTTGAAAATTTGAGATGCCCATATCAAAAAAATTTCCTTTGCACTTTCAGAAGTGCACCTGATTAATCTGCCTAAATGACCTACTTTGGAGGGTCATAATTTGATGCCCGTTGATTTCCAAGAAAAATACTTTTGCAGAAACACTCATGTGTCCTATGTGAATTTGGATGTCAATTTTCAGCTTCCCACAATGATTTTTGTCAAGGTTTTGAAAAGCGAAGCTGGAGGGTTTTGTCACATTTCAGCGATTTGCATACTTGTAGTTTTGCAAAGTAGCCTCTCGTTTGAGCTTGCATTTTTCAACCTGATGATCATCAAGTCAAAATCATTGTTGCTATCAGATCTACATACCTAAATGACTCTCACATGTCAGCTTTTAGAGCCTCACGAGTTGATTTGTTATTTTTAGCAAATAAAAATCAAATGGATTTTCTTCAGTTTTGCACTGAAATCTTTCTAAGGGGCCAACTTCGAGCGTCAATAACTTTTGATGGATGATGATTGAAGGGAATTCCTTTTGCACACGTGCTCAATGCACCCAAATGTGCCAGTTTGTCTGGTGGTAGCTTGCCAAGAGTTGATTTGCTATTTTTGCAAAATGGCAACAGGGTGAGTTTTAATTGGTTCAAAACAACCGTTTGTTGCAGAAAGTTCACATGAAAAACTTTGACAGTTAATAACTTGTGCCTCGTTATCTATTCTTCTTATCTATCTTTTGCATTGTATTTTCAGGAGGAATGTCTACATGCCTGCAAGTTTTTATGTCTCCAGGAGGTCGTTTGCTTAATTTTCAGGGCCAATTTTGGAGCCAACTTGGTCAGTTTTCACCATTTTGCAAGCATCATACACTCACCCTATTGCAAAATGGAGTTGTTGAGAAGTCCTCAACAGAGATCTTAAGCCCACGACCCTTCATATGGCCGAGTGGTATGTAGGCAAGGCTGATTTGTTAGACTTTGAAGCCTTGGAGATAATATGGAAATCTATCAAAAGCACTCCTCAAACAAAGGAGGTTCGATATGAAATTGATGAG
Source organism: Sequoia sempervirens (assembly GCA_007258455.2). NCBI lineage: Eukaryota > Viridiplantae > Streptophyta > Pinopsida > Cupressales > Cupressaceae > Sequoia > Sequoia sempervirens. The sequence continues at coordinate 85,631 of VDFB02242242.1, forward strand.
AAAAACACTTTGTGTGGAGGCCGATATAGGAAGCATTTGGATTTTATTGTTTCGATGTGTTAAGAAGTCTCTAGCTTGCCATAGGCAGAGAATAAATGCAAAAATATTTGTTGAAGACTCTAGAAACTTTCAAGCAAGTGCCATTGGAGAACACTGCATGGGGCAAGGAATGGAACACCTGGAGAATGCAGATAGGGAAATGATGAATGAAAGAGGATGCTGGAAGAAATGCCTTTATTCTATGTTTGGAACTAGTAACGAGGAAGAATGGTGATGTCGCCATGAGTGGAGGAGGAGCTTTGAGTCGAGCAACAAGCAAGGCAGATTAGGGAAAGTAAACAAAGGAAGATAAACCAATGGTGGATATTAGATGTTGACTCCAGCCAAATCTTAGCCACTGCCTGCCATATCACAATGAAAACTTGCACACCCTTTAAGTCCCATGGGATAGCGAGCTGCCAACACATGTATGGTGGGCCCTAGCAAAAATGAAAGCACGGGAAATTTTTTAAAAGGGCTTTCATTCATTTAAAATAAAAAATTTCCAAATTTGCTGATAAAGTTTAAAGCAAAAAAGTTTCCTCAGTGAAAGTGAATGGTGGGACAAAAATAATTAAATGTCCTGGGAGCATTTTATTGGCCCGATGATTCAAGTTTAAAATCTTATAAAATCTTTTAGAGAAAATCATTTAAATGTTACAATGCTACCCATAATATCATATTTTCAAGTATATTTAAAACATAGGGTAAAGTGCATGGAGGGGTATTTTATACAGTGAATGGAAAGTTCACTATGTTAAATATTTTATTCATTGGAAAGTGAATAAAATAAAATACATGCATAAGGAAAATATTTTAAATATAGAATGCGTGTGAAATACTTTGTGCTGGAAAATAAGATGAGGTGAATATTGTAAATGACACAGGGACAGAGTGAATTAAATATTCACTAGAATTTTATTGATGGGCATTTAAATGAATCAAACGGTTTAATATTAAAGTTTGAAACTTTAATCTATGAAGAAAGTAATATGCAGTCAAAGAACAAAGGTAGAAAATGAAATTTTCACAGGCAAACAGGCTAAGGCATTTTCACGCAGCTCGGTGAATTTGAAGATTTTTGACATGGGCATATTTTCTATTGAAGAACAACTAACAATAAAGGCAGATTTGGAGGAAAAGTTTGTTACAGAGAGAGGAGAGATGCTTTGCATTCTATTGATCAACAGTGAAGAGGATTCCAAATGGCATCTCTGGATCAGATTTAGGGCTTCTTCTGAATCTTCTCTTCTTCTATTTCTTCTCTTCTCTTCTCATTATTTAGGTTCTGAGGTTGAGTTCTAAGTTTTGAATTCTTGTATGGGGCTGGGTAGATAGAAAATGTCTAGTTCTGAGTCATAATTGAGTCTATAAGCTGTAATTTCTTAGTTCATGAGCAAATATACCCAGTTTATGCAAATAAATCATGAAAGTGTGTGCACATTCATGAATATCTTCAAATTGTCTCCATACTTGTACATTTTAATCATATGAATTCAATAATACAAAGTATCTTTGATTTTTTCATCTCAACTTTCATGAGATTGTGTTATTTGTTTATGGGTCTATTTCAAAGAAATGGTTAAATACTTTGAGCATATAACATTGATTTCAAGTGTCCAAAAGATTTGTATGAGAGTTTTGACGATATGGATTGTTGGTGTAAGACACTAGCGCAGCTATTTCAAGGAATTACCAATAATTTAAATCCACTAGTTGAATGCCATTTTGTCATTGAATTTGTAACGCCAAGAAAGTCCACAAGAACAAACAGAGCAAACAATGCAATGCTAAATCTAAATGAAAATCTAATGCTAAGCAACAAAGAACAAAGGAAAGTAAAAATGTGAACAAACTTAAACAATCTCACCAAATTGCTATGTATTTCCATGATTCATCTCGATTGCCCTTCTCCATTTGTTTGTGTAGTATAACCCGCCTCTTATTTTCTTGCTAAGTTTCAGTAAGTATAGCCTATGATAGTGATTTAGCAAAACATCTAAGATTCAAGATAGGTGCTCCAAAAATTCATAAGATTTTGAGAGAGATTGGAATGATGAAGAATAGATCAATTTATAGAAAATTGATCATTCGAATGACAGGCCAGGATCGAAAGATCGACATATAGGTGAGATCGAAAGATTAGACATGCATTGTGATAACTGTTAGTAGTGACATGAGTGATGAAAACTAGAAATAGAAATAAAGATTAAATAAATTATTTAATCTTCGTCTCGCATTTTGAAAATTTAAGAAATATCTTTGAATGACAAAGATAAAGATAGATTAAACAACTCTTGTTCGAATGCATGCACAAGATTTAATTAATTAAATAGGAATATTTAATTAATCCGCATGTACATGCAAATGAGTTAGAACTAGATGATTGAATGATTTGACGAAGAGATTACTTGAGAACGCCACTCAGATATTAAATCAAGAGTTAATCAGAAATGATTAAAATATATGTCGACTGATTCAAAAGTGAATACTTAGATAACTCAAACAATTATCTAAATATAGAGGAATGCGTTAAAATATAGAATTCATGAATTAAATAATTCATTTAATTCATTTACTTCAAGATTTGATATATGAAGAATAATTAAATAAATAAGATTTATTTAATTAAGTGATGAATGGATTTAAATGAATAATGAAATAAATAAAGAATTTATTTAATTTGACAAGAAGATAAGGTTAATTAGTAACATAATTAAATAAAAGCCATTTAATTAATCAAATAGAATAAAGAAAGGTGAATTAATTAAATAATTAAGATTATTTAATTAATAGAAGAAATGAAGACTATAGAGAATACTCAACACTGACATTATTTAATCATGACCATGAAGAATACTTAATTATGAAGAATATTGAAGTCGCAGTTTAGACCAAATTTCGATGTTCACATTTGCCCTCTTTGATGAAATGTCATCAAGAAGTCGAAAATCAATAAGAAATACGCCCCAAAGGTAAAACAGGTGAAGGTATGCCCCCTTGGGAAAATTGACAAATTTTCAAAAAAAATTAAGAAACATTTGGAAATGGTCCCGATTAGTCCATTGGATGGCCAGAAATGTAGTGGAGTTTGCAGAATTGAGGTTGGAAATGTCAGGGACAGGTACGGACTGATCAAAATGGGAAGTTAACATGGCCAGTAGGACCGAAATACCACCTAAGCCCTAGGTATATATAGGAATATGGGTAAAAAAAAATTCATTTTCACCCACTTAGCCCTAGAATTGAGAATTTGCTCTGCACCCACAGTGAGGATGTCGCCTGTTCCGCACACTCATCATCATGCATACAGGATCCAGACCTTCTAGAGACCAGCCGACGCAGACCCCTCGGTATGTACCTCAAACTTGGCTTTTGAAATTTTTCATTTGCACGTAATTTTATGCATTTAATTCAAGTTTTACGTATGCATCATTTTAATATAGCACCGCATGTGTATGCGTAAACGACGCATCTGTGTGCAAAAAACCGCATTTGCAAATTTAAGTTGTCTGTTTAGTGTAGGTTGATGGCGTTTCAACGCATTTGTATGTTAAGGAAACGCATGTGATAATCTGCATCGCATGTGCATTTAGAATAGACGCATTTGTTTTCTATGCACCACATTTATATTTTCTTTGACGCAGTCAGTTTAATTTCAACGCATATGTTGCAACGCACCACATATGTAATATTTTGAACCGCAAGTGAAAACAACGACACATGTGTCTAATGGAATGACACATCTGTATGTTATGCACCGCATATGTGTAAGAACGACGCATTTGCAAAAAAGTAACGCATTTGCAAAATAGGTAGTGATAGTCAATTTGCATGAGAATAGATGTTAAAAGCTGATATATGGCATGTATAATCCTATGGCAGGTCATGCTAGATAGCATATATACACGGGAGTCGAGACCGATGACCTTTCAGTTCAGGGACAGCTTGCGGAGTGGGGAGCGATGTTTCCTATGGCACCTTGGTCTTCTTCATGTGACAAACATGCCTGAGATTCGGGTGAATCACAGTTTATTGACAGCGTTATGCGAGCAGTGGCACTCAGAGACATCCTCGTTTCACCTGCCGACTGGAGAGGCCATTGTTACATTGGAGGATGTGTATAGGATACTCAGACTCCCTATTAGAGGCACACGAGTTAGGTATGATACCCAGAGGGGTGCGGCCGAGATGTGTAGATACTATTTGCATGTAGACATTAGACAACTGGGATTCGACCACTATGAGATTAGGTGGCGTGTGTTAGCCCAGAGGTATAGGCAGCTAGACTATTTGGTATTTACTTTGATAGGTGGTATAGTACTTCCTAACCGTCGAGGTCATGGTTTTCCTTTGGGGTGGGGGGAGATGCTTGTAGGGATGCTAGAGAGACGGGAAATGTATGCATGGGGTCCTTGTCTCCTTGGTATGTTGTACTTTCATTTACATGATATTGCCTACCGAGATGCACAGTCCATGAGTTGTGGTACCACACTCCTGATGGTATGGGCGTGGGAGCACATCGCCATTTTCCAGCCACCAGCTACAGTTGACCTGCCACACGGAGCCCCGTATGCCTTCCGCTATGCGGGGGCGAACACTCAGCACCATATAGGAGATACAGGTTATTTTAGGCATGTTATAGACACGATGGTTCGGTTTACATGGAGACCATACCTGGGCTACACAGAGTGGTCAGACGTGGATGAGCATTTGTCATTTTTTCGACAGGTATAGTTTTTGAGGGGGCAGACAGTGTCACATGTCCACATTATAGAATGTCATTTGCCGGATCGTGTACTGCGGCAGTTTGGAGAGGTACAGGATGTGCCAAGAGGACGGGCTGAGTTTGCGAGGTCTGTGCGAGAGATCCCCTTATGGGGTCCAGAGATTCCAGTGGCCATAGCTAAGGCAGACATTGATGCATTATAGGCAGTTCCATGGGGATGGAGAGATGGTCCAGCAGACCTAGGGACCACAGCGGAGTATGACCAGTGGTGGGTAGTTCACAAGCCGATCCCCTTGACAGATCCAAAGCATCCAGCGCCGGTAGAGCGGCGAGGGACAGGTCCACGAGGCAGGCAGGGTAGAGGTCGAGGTCAAGGTCGAGGTCGAGGTCGGGGAGATGGAGGAGGCCGGGGTGATGGAGGAGATGATGGTCGAGGTGGAGGACGAGGGGGCAGGAGAGGGAGACATGGCTGGAGAGGACGAGGGCCACCGCTATCACCGATCCATGAGGAGGGACGAGGGTTGGAGGATGTGGCCATGCCAGACATTGGTAGAGGGGGGGAGGAGGATACTGTGATAGGAGGAGAGGAGGTGCACCCCACAGAGGCAGCTATTCCAAACATCCTGGTAGAGGAGGAGGCAGATACCGAGGAGGTAGATAGAGGGGCTGATGTTTTATGACAGGCCACAGAGGGATGGGATGAGAGATGATACTGCGAGAGAGCCCGTGGATCAGATCCCAGAGAGCTGGAGGAGGAGGAGGATGGGGTAGCGAGGGGTTAGACAGATGAGACGTATCGCAAGAGGATCCCGAGCATTGTTGCCATTACGTAGCCCGTGCCGCCTCCCCCCTGAGGAGCAGATGAGAGTCCGCGTCCGGAGAGGATGCATATCGATGGAGGGGATGCAGCAATGATGGATAGGATCGTGCCATAGCTCGCAGGATAGGAGACCTGAGTAGATTTACGTATTCGCTGCATTGCGCATCGCGACCATCAACAACTATTCCCGTGAGAGCTTAGCCAAAGTCGGGAGAGAGAGAGATATTGATCGTGATCCGGTATGAGGTGGTGAGGTTTCACGAGATGGGCTCCCGCCGTGAGGCACATAGTAGCAGGTCCCAGACCAGGACCCACACTAGGACAGTTAGCACAGAGGGGGTGGAGCAGCCACGCAAAGTAGGTCCGTATGATAGACCTCCCTCAGCTCACAGGTCGTCGGGTTCCCATCATCATTCCTCCACACACTCCAGGCATGATAGTAGTGGTAGTTTAGGATAGGGGTACTTCTTGAGATGCATCCAGACATTGTATTATGATCTTATAGCCTGCGGGCTTCCATAAGTTTTATTGATATATATTACTGTGACGTGACACGCCTTGTTTACATATACATATACATGACGCATGCGATCTCATGATATGCATTTCTATGTATTGATTATGCAGTCTTTATTTATACATGTGATGTTTATATGATATGCCTATGTGATGGATGATCATATTTATTTTATGATGTTTATGTAGCTAATGAGATAATGTTGATTCTATGAGATGTTGATTCTATATGATGTATGCAATTTATAATTATGAGATGCAATATGATGTTATATGTATAATTTCGGCTACATGTGATGCATATATTTATAGTTGCTTTGTACATAGAATGCTTATGGTATGTATTGTTTGATGATGAATGCTTATTATGCCATGATGATCTAGATATGGAATATGTCTATATGTATGTATTTTTCTAACATGTACGTGGATGCAAGATGATGTATAATGTTTTGTGTCATAGGACTCCGTCATAATGCAAGAAAGAAGAACTGTTAGTGCGGAAAGAAAGATCAAGAAAGAACGAAAGACAGGAGATATATGTTAGTATTAGCAATCTTCGATATTTCGCTGTATCACAAAAGGTATTGCACTTTATCATCATTGGGTGGGACTAATACAAATGGAGAAAAACACCATGATATGACATAAATCAAGGTGTGCAAGGTCATCCACTTGCTAATAACAAACAGTCGTAGACAAGGATTGTCATTAACTCATACTAAGGGCACAAGTTGCCCCAGTCTTTTTGTCAGGACAAACCACAAACAACAAACAAAGTAAAAGACGGGTCATGAGACCTCATTGCTCCTCTAAATCCTTCATGGGACATCCATGAGGAAACTAGTAACATGACTCAAAATCAAATGTAAAAGAAAATTGACAGACAACAGTCAAAGAAAATAGAATTTTGATACATCGTTGCTTCTCTAAATCCTTCATGGGACATCCTTGAGAAAGCTAGTAACCTAATTCCCATCATAAATTCAACTAAAAAGATAAGATAAATAAGTCAAAAAGCTAGTAAAATATTTGCCAAAACTTGATTTGTTTGTTTGATTTGTTTTGATTGATAAAAGGATTGATTGACAGAGCCTGATTTCAGGAGATACACATACCAAATAAGACTGTGAGTCTGGTTTCGATGTTATGACTATCTATATAAGGCATGACAAAGCCTGGTTTTAGAAAGACATATATCGTATAAGACGTTGAGTAAGATGTCGTTGATGTGATAACCTGTGTAAGGCTATGTTTGATTATTTGACAATGTTGATTATGCAGGAAGGACTCATCCTGTATAAGACATAAATTGTTTTGCTGATATCAATATTCAGGAAAGACTCATCCTGAACAAGATACAGGTTGATTTCCATGATGATGATGTCTTTTTCTAGGAAGGACACATCCTATGGCAGACATTTGTTGATCTGTTTTGATTATTTCCGTTTGGAAAGCTGTTTGATTTGACTTAGAGACATTGTTGACTTGTTCACTCCTGGATTACGCAGCTTAATTTGGTGATGATGTATCATTGACAATTGACTTTGTGTGATGACAAAACCCTAAAGGACTGACCTAGTGCGGCCTCGGGGGCTCATCGATTGATGGCCTTGCCTACGTTATACACGCAGAGACCTCGTAGTTCGACTTGACTTGACTGACAAGACTGACTACAAATAGAAGACATGTGTGAAAATGAATGTGATGAACCCTAATGGACTGACCTAGTGCGGCCTCGGGGGCTCATCGATTGATGGCCTTGCCTACGTTATACATGCAGATACCTCATAGTTCGACACGAGCAATGACCTTGTCATATAGACATATGAATTAAATCATGAATTTAACCTAAACGGACTAAACTAATGCCTCAGGGGCACATCAGCAGATGGCCTTGCCTACATCCAGTCGCAGAGGCAACGTAGTTCGTAAAACGACAAAGACTGACAAATGAGACTGACTCTGACTCTGTTTTTGGATTTTTGAAATGTTTTGATTTTTTTTTTTTGTCTTTTTGAAGTTTTCTGGTGTTTTTATGTTTTCTCAGGTCATTTTGCGATGTTTGTGGATTTTCCATGGTTTTACGTCTCCAACACAACCAATGTAAGAAGCAATATGACACATGTCAAGTGTTTGCCCCCAGTCAAGTATAAGACCAATTGACTATGAATAGGGTAAAATGGGGATATGGGAACGCACTCGATGTCAACCATTCCAAGCAGGAAAGACTACTCACTTATTATGAATGGTATATACGTATGGATATGAAAGATAAGGGATAAGGTACGTGACAGTAGGCACGCACAAGTGGATAAGTGATACGTATTGGGGAGTGGGATCATGTACTGTGGTAGTGGACTTTGGCATACAATGATAGCTATAATTTATGATTTGAATAATAGTAGATTAAATGTTGAGCAAAGTTAACTACACTACGGTCAAGCTTACAGTTTTCACCATGGTACCTATCCAAAGCACCAACGAAGTGGTTTTCACTATTGGACGAATGATTTTTCTTTACTATTTTCTAGATTATCTAATTTTTTTGGTGTTACCAAGATGCCTGTTTGTCAGGTTTTTACCTTGATAACGATTTTTTGTGATTTTCTATTTTTTTTGTATTTTGCCAATTAAGATAAAGGCTCGCAGAAGCTATGCGTAGAACTTCTTCAGATGAAAACTATTGATTGGTGAGGACAATGGTTCCCCTTCAGGAGTAGAGAGTTGGTTCGCTCTAGATCCAAAAGCTTCTGTAACAACATAAGGTCCTAACCAATTTGGTTCAAACTTTCCTGGTTTTTCTCTTTCTGCTTGATTCTTTGGGTTCTCCATTAAAACCAGGTCACCAATGTCAAAGTTTATGTTCAATACCTTCCTGTTATAGCTACGACGAAGGTGATTCTAATATGCTTGAAGATGGTCTAGTGCCTTCTATCTTCGCTTATCTAGGAATTCTAGCTCATGGAGTCTCGATACTCGGTACTCTTCATCATCAATGTGGCCTTTCAGGGATACCCTTAGGGAAGGAATCTCGACCTCAATAGGCAGAGTAGCTTCAGAACCAAATACAAGTGAATATGGAGTAGCACCAGTGGGAGTACAGATACTTGTGTGATAAGCCCATAAGGCAGGGTTAAGCTGTAAATGCCAGTCACGACCAACATCATTGACAGTCTTCTTGAGGATTCTAATGATGGTCTTGTTAGATGCCTCTGCTTGGCCGTTACCTTGTGGGTAGTATGGAGTGGAAAAGTGATGTTGGATATGAAATTCATCACACAGGTGGTGGACTTCTTGGTTCTTAAATGGGCGGCCATTATCAGTGATTATGGACTAAGGGACACCATATCGACAGATGATATAGTTCAGGATAAATTTATAAATTTGTGTGCCGGTAATGTATGTCATAGGAATGGCTTCAATCCACTTCGTAAAATACTCAGTGGCAATGATAATGAATTTGTGTCCATTAGAAGATGTGGGGTAGATCTTACCTATGAGGTCAAGTCCCCATTGGGCAAAGGGCCATGGTGACATTATAGGATGGAGCTCTTGTGCTGGCGCATGTATCAAGTCTCCATGAACATGGCATTAGCGGCATTTCGTTACAAAGAAATATGAGTCTTTTTCCATAGTAGGCCAGTAATAACCTAGTCTCATAATCTTTTTGGCTAAGGTAGGACTGCTAGAATGGGAACCACATATACCCTCATGCACCCCACGCAAGGTTGCTTGTGCTTCAGTAGAATCAAGACATCTCAGTAGGGTATTATCTAAGGCGCGTCTATATAGGGTGTCTCCGACGATGGTGTAATTGACTGACTTACAGAGGAATGTCCTACGTTGGTTATTTGATAGGCCAGTGGGTATGACGTCGGCATGAAGGTAATCATAGATTTCTTTGTACCATGGGGAATCAGGACCAACAATGTCACAAACCATTTTAATCTCGATAATTTAGGTCGGGACCAAAAGCCATTCTACCAAGAACTCAAACTTAGGCATTGTTAGGAATGTCAAGAAGTGATGCAATCAGAAGTCATAGCTGCCTGGCGGGGTTCTATTTAAACATGAGGTATTTGATGAAATTTGACTTTGTCAGCATTCTTTAAAAGTTATCACCATGCTTGCATGCATGCTTCATCCTTAGTCTCATAATCATCATTTACTTGTCTGATTACTTGTTGAGAATCCCCATATACTTGTAAAATCTTAATTTTCCACTTGACTACCATACGTAACCCTGTCACTAGAGCTTCATACTCTACCATGTTGTTAGTGCATGGAAATGCAATCCTGAATGACTTAGGGATGGAATCACCCTGTGGTGTAATAAACAGTATACCAGCCCCTGAACCATGATTTGTATGTGAGCCATCAAAGTACAATTTCCATGTTATGTTTGTGTCAATTATGAATATGAACTCATCAGGAAAATCTGCAACTAATGGGTGATCTTCCTGTATGGGTGCATCAGTTAATTGATCAGCAATGACCTGTCCTTTAATAGCCTTTCTTTCTACATACTCAATATCATACTCACTAAGTATCATAACCCATTTAGCCAGTCGCCCTGTTAATGCTGCTTTGTTGAGGAGATATTTCAAAGGGTCTATTTTAGCAATCAATATTGTTTGATGGTTTAGCATATATTGCCTCAATTTTTGAGTAGCAAATACTACTACAAGACAGGCATGTTCAATGGTACTATAGTTGAGCTCATAACCTACCAAAGTCCGACTGATATAATAGACTGCCCTTTCATGACCTTCATCATCATTCTATACAAGCAATGCTCCGAGTGATGAATGGGTTGCTGTAATATAAGAATCAATGGTCTTCCTTCAACAGTTGGCATTAAGACAGGTGGTGTGAGTAAATATTCTTTAATCAGTTGAAAAGCTTTTCCACACCTAGCTGTCCATGCAAAGGGTACTCCTTTCTTAAGTAGATGTTGAAAAGGATGTGTCTTATCTGCTAACTACACTATAAATATTCTGATAGATTGCAACCTTCCTTGTAATGTCCTTATTTGACTAAGATTAGTGGGTGGAGGCATGTCCATGATTGCTTTTACCTTAGCAAGATCCACTTCAATGCCTCGTCTAGAAATGATATAACCTAACAGCTTTCCCAAATTGACTGCAAACACACATTTCTTTGGATTGAGTCTTACTTTATACTTCTCCAGCCTTTGAAATATCTTGTCTAAAACCTATAAGTGTTCTTCCCTTGTCTTGGATTTTACAATAAGGTCATCAACATAATCCTCCATAAGAGTGTGTACTAGATCATGAAAGATAGTAGTCATGGCCCGTTGATAGGTTGCTCCAGCATTCTTGAGTCCGAAGGGCATAACATTCCAGCAATACGTTCCCCAAGGAAAAGTGAAAGACATCTTAGGTTGGTCTTCAGTTGCAATTCTGATATGGTTATATCCTGAAAATCCATCCATAAGGGACAACATCTCATATCCTGTTGTCATGTCAATCCAATGCGCCCTATATTGTGCAGCAAAAGTCATCCTTAGGACAAGCTTTGCTGACATTCGGCAACCCGGCGGCAGATGCGGATGCCCCCGCTTGGTTTAGTGATCGTACAAGATTGGAAATCCACCGCGATAGTCGAGTAGATCCGATGAAACCAACGCCTAAGAGTTTCTTTGAGTTCTCATTGACTAACAAAGCAATTTTAGGTGCATTTTTCAATTTTGTTTCATCGTTTGGCACCTAAGTTGTAAGAGAAAATGATAACAAAGTTCACATCCAACCTCAAAGATGTTACATATGACTGCTGTAAATTTATCCGGTTTTGTGCAAAGGGTTATGGGAACCTGCCATCTTTTCCGTTGTCAATGACATCGCAGGGCCAAAACCAAAATGAGGATTCTTCTTTGGTACCTATGTTGACTTCAACTGATTCTTCAATGAGCATGGGTGACTTTTCCTATGCAACGGGGAAAATGTTCAAACCTCCATCCTTAGGTGCCTCAGAGGGGTTTTCACCTTCGGATGTGTCCTTTCTTTTTACTTTTCCATTGTCTAGCGTTGTGCTCTTTCGCAGTTTTCACCTGTAGACTCATCCTTTTTATCTTGTTTATTCTTTTTCTCATTTTTGCGACTGGAGGGTTGAACAGATTCCCCAAAATATGCTTTGTTGTCCAAGTCAATAGTAAAACTAGCCTTATGATCACCATTTGGTATGCCTTCTCGTAATCCCGGGAACTCAGCAATTGCTTCGTCGTTCTCAAAAATGTCTAAGACGGGTGTATCTTGTTGGTCCCAATCAATGAGTTGGGGATAGACTAAGGGCATGTCATCGTCAGAGTTATCAAAGTTTAATGGAGTCAAGGTAAAGATTGAACTATTCATGTGGTTACAAAAGTCTTGTACCAGGTCCTTTTTTCTCTTAGGTTTGGGTCTAGGTGGATGGATAGGTGGGCCTAATGCCAAGGTTTGACTATCGGAAACAGGTGGGTCAGGTTGCCACGAGGTAGGATCAAGTGATTCCCAATAGTAGTGTTTAAACCACTCCTCCTTTGTCATTTTCTTTGGTGGACATGAATTCAAAGGATTTGGTGAGGAACTTAACATCAAGTCAAGTTCTCCAAATAACTTGTCGAGGTCCATGGAAGAAGTAGAGGATAGGGAATTCCACTCATAATCGTTAGAGTCGAGGGAGTCACAATGATATTGGTCCACTGGTTCGTGAGATGTCTTAATATCTTCTGAAGCGCTTACTTCCTCAAGTAAGGGTAATGAGGTACTAGGAACGCCAATTTGAATTGGTTGAAACCCTAGCCCTACTCCTTTTGGCCACTGAGAAACAAATATTGGTTCAATCCTGCCATCTTGGTTTAAGCCTAAACCACTATGTCCATCATATCCTTTGCTTTGCATGATTTTGAAACCCTTTCCATATAAATTTGTAGGAATATGAGCAAGTAAGAGGGGTTCCTCATCATCTTCCCTATACAGCCAGGAAGTGACATCTTCTGTATCTACAGCCTCTTTGCTTAATTCACCCCATTTATTAAAAGTTGTTGTGGGAGGAATATGTATAGTGACCATAGATTGTCTCCTATCTGATGTAGGTAAACCATATGACTTAGGAGGAATCAAATGGCTAACACAATAAGAAGTTTTCATGTAATACTCTCCACAACCCTTGTCTTGGATCTCAACCCTAGGAGTGGTAGGAACTGAGGATGAAATAGATGTTCGAGTGAGTGTGGCTGGATCAACATAGGAGGATGAATTGGACGATGAGGCCTCTTGGTTTACTGGCACTTGGCGTTGGGGGATCTCCTTTAGATTGGTGCAATACTGGAAAGGATCCGGATCACCATCTATAGTTATTTTTGTGCCATTGTAAGGGAATTTAAGACAATGATGATACATGGAAGGGACTGCCTTCATGGCATGAATCCATGGTCTACCTAGCAGAAGGTTATAAGGAAGGGTGAGATCCAAGACCTGGAACTTTGTCTCTTATTACATCAGTAGACTAATTTCGAGTAGGAAGTGTTACCACCCTTTGATTTTCATCTCATCATCATAAGCTTTTATGACAATACTTTGGTCATGCTCACATGCTTCCAGCATACCTAAAGCCTTAATTAGTTTTTAAAGTGCACGCATTTAACCTCGCTTCCTCCGCCTACCAACTCGGTTTAACTTTTGGTGCCAACAAGACTCTCGTGATGGGGCGGTCTTTGTATTGTCTTTTCAGCTTGCATAGTCTTGTTCGTGAAAATGTGGCATGGTGATTGTTGGTCAAGTAACCCACCATTTCCTGGAAATGATTGACATCAAGGTCATTAGGGACCATGGTGTTTTGTAAAGCCTTATCGAGGATAGATCGATGTTCAAGGGAAATACGCAACAATTCCAAGATTGAAATTGCTTGGGGCCTTCCCACCGGGCCAAGAAGGTTATATCAGAATCTCGGGAAGGTTAAAGGCTTCATTGCAACGAGGGCCTCGGACAGTGAACCTGGAAGGGCATTAAGTACGACCGACACTTAGGATTAGCATTGATGGCCAATGGTATTGATATTCTCAGCCAAGGCGAACATTTTTCCACTATTATAATCTGGTTAATAATCGCCAGTTGGTCGGTTATATTGGCTCCTTTTGCATCGCGAATCCAGGGTTTTCCTTTCCCATGCATTCGCTGTAGTAATGAAAAATACTTGATGATCGCCTCATGACTTCTATTTTTTTGGTCTACCAACTTCAATAATTTCTCCTCTAACCCGTGATATATTCTTCCGCCGTTCTTACGCTTTGCAAGCAGGTCCTTAGTTCTATGATAATCACAAAAGGCATTGTCATCCCACCAAGCTGGTTTAAATTGTCCTGGATCGTATTGTCTTGGTTCCTGTAGCTGTATAAGATTATGTTGTAACAGTTGTTTGAACACCGACTCAATAGGTTCCCCTAAGGAAGTGAACTCACGTTTTTGAAATCTCCTTGGTTGTGGACGTTGAGTATTTTGGACCACATTAGGAGGTTGATTGACAACATTAAGCGTGTTGGCAAAAGTATGAGGTCCTTGTAATGTGAGGAGGGGTCCTGCTTGTAGCGTTTTAGCATCAACCACCCCATCATTGGTGACATTTTTGTTGCGAGACCAGAATCTATTTTTGTCAGTGGGGGTGTTTTGTACGATCAGGTTTCTATTGGATGTTGATGTCTTGAGTTCACCCTTTTCGATGAGATCCTTCTCTATTATAACCCCTTTCTCCACTAGTTCTGAAAAAGATGAACAACAATGTACTCTTAAGTTACTCCTGAGTTTTGCATGAAGGTTTTCTTGAAACATTGTAACTTTTTGTTTTTCGGGTATCTCGACAGGACACATACTAGCTATAGTTCTCCACCTCTAGAAGAAAGCAATGAATGTTTCCCCTTCGTCTTGCGTTGTGTGACACAAGGTTTCTATATTTATCTCGTGGTCTATGTTGAAGGAGAATTGCTCCACAAATTTCTCAACCAGTTCACCCCAAGATCTAATGCCAGAATCTAGACCCAAAAACCATTATAGTGCAATTCCTACAAGACTTCTTGGAAATAGCCTCATAAGATATGTGGGGTCATAAGCGACATCTATGCATATGGTAGAAAATTCCCTTATATGTTCTATTGGATTTTGTTTGCCATTGTACTTAGGGAGATTCCGTATGACATATCCGTGAGGGAAAGGGGTCATGTACAATGATCTATCAAAGGAATGGGCATATGTCCTTTGTTGAAAATGATTTCTTAGTTGACACCGACATGTTATCCATTTGCGTTTGTAATGCATGCATTTGTGTTTGTAAGACGTCAACTTGGGTCAAAGATGTGCTAGGGGGATTGTGTAGATCCATGTATGTGTTCTGAAATCCAAAGTCTCATAATGGGTTTTGATTGAACGTTGGCATCTGAGGTGGATTTGGATTCGGAATGTTGGTAAATGTGTTCTGGTATGGAATTTGCATAAATTGGTGTTGACCTGGGATCTGTGTAAACGGATTCTGATTACCACTTTGGGAAAAGGGGTTCTGATTGGGAATCTGTGTAAATGATTGGTGTCTTGGAATCTGTGCAAATGGATCATGACCACCGATCTGAGAGAATGGATTCTGATTCAGAATCTGTGTGAATGGATTATGAGTACCAGTTTGGGAGAATAGATTATGATTGCCATATTGGAAGGAGGGAATGCCTCCTATTTGTGTAATCCGTGGTATAGTACTAGTGACTGGAGCATTAGGTATGGTCGTTGACTATGGTATGGTGCTCGTGATACTAGTGTTAGGTATGACCGTTGACTATGAACTTGTGACACCGACATAAGGTGTAGAGGCTGAGGTTTTAGGACTTTTACTCCCAACAAGAGAACCGAAGGGAGTGGATGATGAAGCCCCTATAGTGAAATTAAATCTCAATGTCATGCTAGATGTACCAAATGGGGACGTATGGACTATCGTACTCTGTGTAGGTGTGCTAGATGGCATAGTTGTACTGACCTGAGGTATAGTAGTACTAGCAGTTCTGGTATTTGTCCCTTGTGTAGGTTGAGTTTGTAAGGTGCTGATATCAAATCCTGGAGGTAAGGTAGCGCCTTCAGCTAGCAATTTGGCTAAGTATCGTTGTCGATCATTTTCTAGGTACTCATCTACGAAAGAGGCAAACTCAGGGTCCTGTGCGATAGCCTCTATGTCCTCTACTGTAATATGTAGTTGAGTGTTTCTAGTGGTGAATTTTTCTAATAGAGTCTTATGAGGTCTTGAAGAAAATGGATTGATGAATTCATTTGGGTTTGACATGTTTTCTCTCTCTCTTCTCTTAGACCTAGTTTCAACCATGTAAGACAAGCTCAATATGTGGGAAATGCAAAACTATATCTATGAATAGTATGACCCTAGTCTATATTTTTGGGATTTTCGTATGCAAAATGAGGAATGTTCTAGGATGACACTAGCCTAAAATGTAAAGATGCAAGGCCTAATCAAGGTTCTAAAATAATCAATTCTATAAACCTTAAGATGAAGGGACCAACTACCTAAAGTCTAACCAAGGCGTCAATTTAGTTTAAGTCAAGGAACCAATGTAGGATGAGGATCAAAGACAAGTTGAGTTTCCTAACTAGACTGATGAGCTAGGAGGACTCTGTGTAGGACAAAGGATAAATTGATAAAACTAGGTTCAATGACAGATTTTGTTGATACTATGACTTTTCTAGAGTGTAGATGGTAAAGTAGTCCTAAAGTTTGTAAAAGTGACCTTTCTAGAAGTTTAATGCAAGGTAATATGTATTCTAAGATGAAACTAAACTCTAAATTAAGACAACTATGGTAATGCCCGAATGAACCTAAAGGATGAAAAATTGAGCAAATCGTTTCAGGTTTCTGTTCAAGGACTGTTTGTGTAAAGACAACTGAAACTAGTATAATCATGTTGACTGGACAGTGACTGTGAATTCTAGTTTTTTGATAATCAGACATATGCGTCTCGGGATTTCACAGATGCGGTTCAAGTTAGCAGTTGCGGTTTTCCAATGATCAATTGCATTTTTCTGGTAAATTTCAATGTGTGACTCCGACATATGTGGTTAACCTTCTAACATATGTGACTCGTAATGACATTGTGACTCATAATATAACGCATGCAGTTTCTGCAAAGCAATTGTGAGCTAAACTAGCAGATGCGACTCTAAGCTAGACAAATACGACTGATACTGACAGATGCGACTCAAATCTAAACAGTTGCGACTCGTAATAACAGATGCGGCTCGAAGTTAAATAGATGCGACTCAAAGTTAAACAGATGCGACTCTAAAAATCAATTGTGACCTTCTGGTGAACAGTTGCGACTCTCTGTGTATTTTCAGTGATGAGATTTAAACTGACTCCATTTTTCGTGATCAAATTCTGACAATCAAAGACAATCATAAGGCCTAGGGTTTGTATACTTGGTATAGCCCACCGAAAATACCCCGGATTGGTGATAAACACCTTTCCTTCTTGAGAGCGGATAGCTTAGAAATTTGGTGGCATTGGCTCCCCTCCACAGCTCACTAACATCTTTCGAGCACACCAATTTCAAATTCTTTGGGTAATGACCTCCCAAGAACTGCTATCTCTACTCAAGGGGATCAGTAGTGAGTCTCTTTCGGCATGATACTGTACCCTGCACTATACCAAGCAATGGCCACAAATAGGTTGGTCTCTAAAACAAAAGGTATTTAGTACAGGCATTCCATTCGTGGGGGATGATGCATACGGCGAGAGTCCCCTTTTGAATCCATCTCGTCGAAACCATACTCGTGGTTCTTGGGTTTTCCCCAAGAACCCACTTTTATATACCGGCTGGAAGTCCCTCGGGTTCAGGGTGCTACTAGTATGAGTCGTCCTGGGGTGAGTACTTTTTCCCACTAGAACAGGCCCAAGTTCTAGAGTTGGTAACCGTTTCTCTTACACCTAGGATCGCACAGATGTACAAGGGGAGAGGATACTTCGATGTACCAAGTCGTGAGGGTAACCAAACTTGTGCTTTCACACCAAACACAGTAGACACTTGTTAATTTTAAACCAAATGAAAGATTTGCTACGCTTCCAAACAATCTGTTTCAAAAATTAACTAGGGTCTTCAACAAGCGTCCTGCAGAAAAACTCATTAGTAGTTTTCAATATCGTCTTCGTCAATCATCCTGCAAAAATTTGTTAACTCCAAAAGGCCACACGCTGAAAATAAGATATTAGTAACACAAATTAATTGAAAATTTCAGATTTCCAAAAAGAAAAATAAAGTTTACCAGTCAATTGCGTCGTTGTGTTACTAGTCAGATGCATCGATATTCTCTTCAATTGCGTCTCGGTATTCACCAGTCAATTGCGGTTCATAAATTTTCAAATGTGTCGTAGTTTTTCAGATGCGTCGTTTCTGGTGTCAGATGCGGTTCAGGAAGTCAATTGGCGCTTCGCTTCAATAAAATAATGTCGTCTGCATCTAAACCCGTAAAAATCGTACAGTTCGCTAAGATGTGCTCCTCGCGTCGTGTTCACCCAAATGTAACGCCAAGAAAGTGCACAAGAAACAGATTAGAAGCAAACATGCAATACTAAATCTAATAAGCAAATCTAATGTTAAGCAACAAAGAACAAAGGAAAGTAAAACATAAACAAACTGAAAAAATCTCACCAATTTCAAATGTATTTCCATGATTCATCTCGATTGCCCTTCTCCATTTTGCTTTGTGTAGTATAATTGCCCTCAGATTTTCAAGTTCGTGCAAGTATAGCCTAAGATAGTGATTAGCAAAATATCGAAGATTCAAGACAAAGTGCTCTCCAAAGTTACAAAATTCGCGAGAGAGATTGGAATGAAGAATGACAAATCAATTTATAGAAAATTGATTATTCGAACAATAGGCCAGGATTGAAAGATCAACGGACGGTTGAGATTGATAGATTAGACATGCATTCTGATAACTATCAGTAATGACATGAGTGATACAAATTAGAAATAGAATTAAAGATTAAATAAATGATTTAATCTTCCAATTTGGTATTCGAAAATAGAAGAATTATCTTTGCATGACAAAGATAAAGATTGATTAAAAGCAACTCTTGTTCGAATGCACATTAAGATTTAATTAATTAAAATAGGAATATTTAATTAACCAAGATGTTTATTAGAACTCATCAATAATAATGGACAGCGAGATTACTCTATATTTCAATTTACATTAAATCAAGAGTTAATTGATGACAAAATAGATGTCGAGTGACAAAGTGAATACTTAGATAACTCACACATTATCTAAATATAGAGGAATGCGTTAAAATAGAATTCTATGAATTAAATAATTCATTTAATTCAAGACTTGATATTTGAAGAATAATTAAATAAATATGATTTATTTAATTAAGTGATGAAGGGATTTAAATGAATAATTAAATAAATAAAAGAATTTATTTAATTATAGTTGAAATATGATAAAGGTAAATTAAATAAGAATTTATTTAATTTGACAAGAAGGATAAGGTTAATTAGTAACATAATTAAATAAAAAGCGTTTATTTAATTAATCGATAGAATAAAGAAAATATGAATTAATTAAATAATTAAGATTATTTAATTAATAGAAGAAATGAAGACTATAGAGAATAATTAAATAATTGACATTATTTAATCATGACCATGAAGAATACGAATTATGAAGAATATTGAAGTCGCAGGCCTAAACCAGATTTCGGTGTCTACACCAGTCAGTAAGTGTTTAAACCACTCAAGTCCTATACCCATAAGACTTCTTGGGAACAGTCTCATTAGATATGTAGGGTCATATGCAATGTCTATACAATCCATAGAAAATTATCTTATGTGTTCAATTGGATTTCCCTTCCCTTTGTACTTAGGTAAGTTAGGTGTGACATAGCCATGTGGGAAGCGTGACATGTATAGACTCTTGTCGAATGGATAAGGACATAAGTTCTTGGTAGAGTAGATCTTCTTATTACAAATTTGCATGTTTTCCATTTGTTGTTGTAAGGAAAGCATCTGAGTTTGTAGGAAATCTACTTGAGTCAATGAAATGTTTTGTGTATTGTGAGGTTTTATGTTGGCATGTTGAAATCTAATGTTATGGGATGATTTTTGGTTTCGTATGCGTGTATGTGCCAGGTTTTGGTTTTGCATATATGAGATATAAGGTGGCATTTGGTTTGAAGTGTTTTGATTTGGAATGTGAATGTTGTGAAGTGGATTGGATTGTGTATGCTATGAGCTTGTAAAATCATGACCATGTGGATTTGGGTTTCCATATTGTAAAGGGTCCTTGGTTTCCATGTTGAGGAATATACCCTAGTTGTGACGTAGTGGTATGGTGAGAGGATCCTATGTTTGGTATTGTGTTTGTTGTGTTGATGACAACTTTAGGCCTCTTGGTTGTATTAGTTGTGCCAAATGGATTTGAGGACGATTCCCCTATGGTAAATGACATACCAAAGGGTTGTGACATAGGTTGTGTAGTGATAAATATCATTCCTTGTGTCATGCTTTGTATCATGCCTTAGGTCATGCCTTGTGTGCAACAACACTTTCCCAACAATTATGAATATTTATATAGTGGACCGAAACAAAGTATCACTTGGGTCATTACCTCTTTTGAGGCACTAAGGGTAACAAAAGCAAGGCAAGTATTTTTTTTTTATCTCCAAGATCACATGAAGCATGAGGACAAAGCATACACAACACCTTTTTCTCACTCGCATGATGTTCATTTTAATTCCAAAACCAAATATGTGGGCGATTATACAAATTTCAAGAGATATTTTTGATTCTCAAGATCACCAAGTGGTGTGAGAAAAGAGCATACACACCTAAAGGAAAATTGCAAACCATAAGACAATGAAGACACTTGTTCTTTTTAACCCTCAAAGAAATATTTGAAAAAGACACTTGATGCAAGGTTAATTTTAGACCAATGAGTGAAAAGATGTAAATTTTTATAAATTTTAAGCCCAATGACATGTAAATGCAAGGTTAATTTTAGCCCAATGAGTGTATGAAAATAAGACAAGATAGATAAATTAGACAAATCAAGTGAGATGCCTCCTTTCCACCTATGCCACATGTTGGAAATCAAATGTCAATAACAAAAAATCCCTAGGCTGCCAAATGCAAGAGATCTAAACTAAATTTTTTAACTAAAACCCTAAATTTCAAAGTAACAGGAAATTGCATCATAGAAAATAACAGTTGTGGCTCACAACTAGAAGCAATTGCATCTCAAGAATAGTGAATGTGTCATTCTAGATGTGGACTATGATTCAAGAAATCAATTGCAACTCAGGGATGATATCAAATGCAGTGAATCCCAGAGTGATTCCATCAAATGACAGTCGATTACATTGTTTTAACCTGGATCTACAAAATAACAAGAAAATACGACCAAATATGAAGGAATAACAACTAGTATGATATGCAACTAATGTTAACCTACTAAAATGAAAAACCAGACAATTGAAATTTTCTAGAAAAAATGAGAAATTAAACAAATTCAAGATGTGCCCTAATTTGGAGCAATTGCATCATTTGGGATCATGTTTGTGACACTATGTCAAAAGCGATTGCTTCGTTTCAGCTGGCGATTGCATTGATCCATACGTGTAACCTGCAAATCAAAATTTCCATATGAATTTTGCAAATTTATCCTTTTACGTCGAGTTCCCCAATGTAAATCAGTGTTAAAATTATCAAGATTAGGCAATAAAGAATATAATTCAAACCCTAATAAACAATGAAGTAAAAATAAGCATAAAGACATAAAACATGGAATGATATTACCTGTTGAGATTATGGATGCAGTCCCTGAAGCTCCAGAATCTTCAATAAAGGACCTTTGCCATGAAAGATAATCAATGACAAAGGAAAGTGTTGCAACTATGGAATGTTGAATAAAGATTCTATATTGATATGATATGATGTGATGATATATTACAAATGAACAAAATGCCTGATTATATAGGCAAGAAGGAAAACCTAAGATGCAAGAGATGTTGCCATGTGTCATGATCTAACAACATGTGACAACATGTGAACCCTATCTAGAATTTATTAAATGTTGAGATAAGTTCTAGAAGGACAACTCATCTTGTAGAAGGAATCTTATCCCAACAAACATGGAATGGAATATTACCCTATTTATTAAATGATTTATTAAAAACTAACCTAGGACTAAATGATGCATGACCTAAGTTAACTTATGCTAGTGTAATAATTAATTAATTAATTACACTAACACCCCCCCATAAGTTCAACTTAGGGAGGAAAATGCAATGATTATGCAGTGATGATGATCGATGATGGGTCCCGAATACGAGTCCATGTTAGGTACCCATGTACATGAAGAGGATGCAGAAAAATATCCCACAATCGAAGAAAAGGGGAAAACCCAATGGGAACTAAACCCCTCTCCAAAAAGGAGATGAAAAAGAAAAAAAGTGAGATAGGATGGGAATTATGGAGGACTCCCAAATACCCCCCAAGGACACCATCCATCACATGGATACAATACAGTCACCCCCCCATAGGGAGGAAAGAGAGAGACAATATATCCCCCCCAGAAGATGAGATCACCTGCAAAAATGGTAAGTGTCTGAAGACAAAACAAGATCCAAGGTTGACAAACAACTTGTCTCCCTTTTGGAAGAAATAGAACCCAGTGCAAGTGCAGAGATGCTTCCCATTTTGGATAGGAATTGAAGGAAAGAAGGATGAAGGTGGATTTCGATGATGTCTCTAAACTCTTCTCATGTGTCTCCTTGCCTGATGATGAAGATGCCATAGTTCCAAACAATGAAGAGGGTGACAAACCAGGATGATGTAGAAACTGATGTTGAACAAGATCCAAAGACAGTGTGATGGGTATGATGAATGTGATGGAGACTTGATAGCCCCCCCTGAATGAAGTGTCCTCAAAACCACTGAAAGAATTCTGAAGCCAATCCAATGGTAGATGCTGAAGAAACCTCAAATCTTGAATGAAATGACAGGGAAGAAGTCTCGGATATGAAATATCTGAAGAGAAACCAAGTGCCTACAAAATAGTCTTTGGACTCCCAATCATGGTTGAGACAAAGGAATAAGGAGACTCAAGAAAACTCTCCAAATTCAGATTTGAATAGAGGAATGATATCCCCTCAAGAATGTTCTCCAAACCTGTAGAAGTAGCCAAGTTAGTGATACCTGAAACAAAGCCATCCCGTGATTCCAAGTCTGGAAAATTGAATGTGTCCTGATGAAAGATGGCGGTGGAAGCCTCAATCAATGAATCTGGAAAAGGAATCACTGAATGTGAAGGTATACCAATTGTCTCTGATGGAGAAGAAGCACCTAAAGGAACCTTGTCAACCTCTTCAGAAGATTCAAGGCAATCAACTTCCTGCACAACAATATCATCATGGGGTACCTGATCTAAAGAAAGACATTTTGAATCATGACCATCAGGGAATGGTGGAGTGTATGAATCTCCATATATCTCCCAAAGCTTAGTCCAAAGGATGTGAGGACAATCACAATGATCAATAGAACTCAAAACATCACAATCAACTTGCATAGTGATGATCTCCAAAACAATGTATCTGCTGCAAATCCAAGCAAGTTCATGAATACCTTCACTTGGATGAGGAACTATACCAAACAGATGTGGCAAAAAATCAAGTGATTGGAGATGGTGGTTGATCCCATCTCGCCATTTCTTATAGTTACCCTTATACAACATAACCAAAGAAGGAGTATATGCAAGCCCCATAATGAACTTTCTCCACAAAAAACAAATACACTGAACTTCAACAGAAAATAAAGACTTCCAAATAGATATGCAACTGAAAATATGCCCCTGAGATCAAGAAATTATTCTTCAAGCTTCAGGATGTCTCAGGAATCAAGAAAATGCACCAAATTGCAAAAAATGAATAAAAGATACCTAGAGTTGAAACCAAAGAAAGTGAGTGGACTGATGAAAAAAAGTACTGAAATATCTCCTGAATGCCACTAGAATCACCAAATTTTGACAATCTGATGCAAAGATATTGGTTGTTGAGGCCAAAGTGGAGGGTTGACTTCAATTGACTTTATAATTTTATAGCAGAAAAATCCTACAAAATGGATGGCACCACTAGATAGTGCTCTGAATTCTCTTTCCATCGGTATCTTGTTTTCAAATTTTTGATATTGTGGCGCGAAGATATGGCCCTCAGAAGAAAATTTGCTATTTGAAATGAACTAGCTAACTAGGTGCAAAATTATAGCACCCGAGGGCTAAAAAAAATAGCCCTTGGTTTGTGATATGACCGTAGGAAATATAGAGGCAAAAAATAAAATAAAAGTCCACCAATTGGTGGTGTCAGAGTGGACCACTGGCGGTGAGTTGGTGGCTAGATGGAGCGAAGCCTTCGCCGGAGGAAGCAATCGTCAGTGGGAGCCTATAACAAATCACCGATGGTCGGCTAAGGACTGTGATCGTTGAAGGAAATAGAAACGACCGACAGAAAGACTCTGGTGAAAGGATAAACGACGTGAGATATGAACAGGGTTGGTTGGCTTGGAGGAGATGGGCCAGACGATATGACCGGTGGCAGCGGTGGAAGTCAGTACGATAGAACGTCGACTAGTGTTGATGTGATCGATAGACCGACAAACTGGAAGGTACTTTGTACAATGAATGACTCCGACCAAAGAATTTGTGCAGAATTTGATTTGATAAAAGTCTGATGATAAATAATTTACTTTGATTTTTAATGTTGCTTAAAGGCAATAAAAAATCAAAATTTTGAATATATGTCGTCCTTATAAAATCTACAGACAGATTGAATATAAAGGCCGATGGGGGAAATAATATTTAGCCCATTGATTTTTTAAAAATCAAACCCACATAATTTATATGTCGATCGATAATTAACAAAAAGAAAACCCCATATAAGCAGATAGAAATATTTGAATGCCAACTGCTGCAAAATATAAGCCACAACTATAGCCGAGAATAAATTTTTATGCCGACTCAAAATTTCAATTGCAGGTCGATCCCTCAAAGGCTCCCAATCGATATTACTCTAATTTTGACAAATGAGTAGGTGATCTATGGGTTTTGAGGCCTTTTGAATGCAATGGAGAGGTTGGAGAGAGCCTGATGTGCACCAAAAATCAGCTTGGCTCCTGGGTAGAACCAACTAGCCTGCAACATAAAACTCCAAGCTTGCAAGAATCTTGCACTCCAACTTCCTGGATCAAGGGTTGATGTTTCACTGGACAAGCTTTGATACCATTTTGAGATTATGGATGCAGTCCTTGAAGCTCTAAAATCTTCAATAAATGACCTTTGCCATGAAAGATAATCAACCACAAAGGGAAGTGTTGCAACTATGGAATGCTGAATAAAGATTCTATATTGTTATGATACGATGTGATGATATATTACAAATGAAAAAAATGCCCGATTATATAGGCAAGAAGGAAAACCTAAGATGCAAGAGATGTTGCCATGTGTCATGATCTAACAACATGTGACAACATGTGAACCCTATCTAGAAATTATTAAATATTGAGATAAGTTCTAGAAGGATAACTCATCTTGTAGAAGGAATCTTATCCCAACAAACATGGAAGGGAATATTACCCTATTTATTAAATGATTTATTAAAAACTAACCTAGGAATAAATGATGCATGACCTAAGTTAACTTATGCTAGTGCAATAATTAATTAATTAATTACACTAACATTACCAAAGAGTCTTCATACCACCATTGATTCTCCTTCATTGCACTTCTCCATTTTGCTTGAATATAATAATTGCCCTCAGATTTTTGAGTATGCAAGTAGGCCTAATGATAATGACTAAGTAAAATATTGAAGATTCTAATTGACTATGGATTGACTTGACTTGATGTTGATATAATTGATAGCAAGATTGCATAAGCTTGTGTAGGTAGATGAAAAAATGGCAATGACAAGGTCTTTGTAGGAAATAAAATTTTGAATGAAGGGCTAAGATTGAATGTCAATAATCAATGGCTAAGAATAAAAGATGTAGTATGGAATAGGGTTAGGACAAATGATAAGGATTAATGGTCAAGATTAAATCATAAATAATTTCATCAATGGTGGAGGTTAATTAAGACATGGATAGATAAGGATGGACACGAATAAAGAGGGAAGAATAAATTATATAATAAAATTATTTAATTTAGGTGGCCAATGAATAATTAAATAATTTAAAATATCATTTAATTATAGAAGAATGTGACAAAGAGGACCTTTTGAATTAAATAATGATTTAATTCAAAATTCAAGAGAGTGGTTCAATTAAATAAATAAAATTTATTTAATTTATGATAGAAGAGGTTAAGGAATAATTAAATAATTAAGGCAATTATTTAATTATAGTGGAAAGTGGATAAAACTAAATAAATAAGAATTTATTTAATTTTAGAAAGAAAGGGACTTAATTAGTGACGTAATTAAATGAATACAATTTATTTAATTAATCAAAGAGGAAATAAAGATAGAAATGAATTAATTAAATAATTAAAATTATTTAATTAATAGAGGATTTATGACATTAGAATATAATTAAATTATTTAAATTATTATCAAAGACAAAAGGGGAAATGATGGAGAATTTAGAAGTCATGGGCCTAGGACAATTTTTAGTGTCTACAGTAGTAGACCGTGCACCAGTTGCAACAATAGAAGAACCTATGGTTGCACTAGAGACATGAAGTCCACCCACAACAAACGAAACTGAGCCAAATGACTCAAAAATAGACATAGATGTATGGATCACACCCAAAATGGATGAAAATGACCATTTGAGGTAACATAGCCTAACAACTCACTAGCAATCTCAATGGTAGAATTTGGCACAAAAGGTGCAAAAACAACAAAAGCAGACCAAACACTAGTCACAACAATAGGACTTGTGGTTGTACTAGAGATAGGAAGTCCACTTGTCGCAGATGAAACCAAGTCAAATATCACATCAACTGATATAGAGATTGGAAGCACACTTGCAAAGGAAAAAACTCCAGCAACAAAAGTAACACAACCTAACAATACACTAGCAACAGATGCAAACGAAGCATAGATCCTTGCGATAGACAACATATGAGAAGGAGAGAGAGTGGGAGAGCCCATTTCAAAAAAATATAATTTAAACTTTTTGGTGTGTTAACACCAAGGTAAGTAATCTAAATTGTTGACACAATAGAGAGTGACCCCATGAGGTTTGAACTTTGGTTGTGGGAACTACATGAAATAAGCCCACCATTTCACCAAAGGGTCTCCCCTTCTCCCTTTATTTGTTGAATGTTTTAACTTATATGAATAATGGTAAAATATAGAACTACTTAATTTTTCCCAATATTCTTGATACGTTATTTTCTTAAGAAATTTATCCATCATCTTATAGTCAAATTTATCTATCATTATCAGTTATGACCATTCTATGCAACTAATATTTCACATTCAACACATTTGATGGTTTGATCACATGCAAAAGATATGAGATTGAAAATTAATCATAGTAGTACTTTTATTGAAAAAATATCTTATAATAAAATATTGATCTTTAATAAGAGTACTCTTATGATTCACAATATGTACTACTTGACATACCTTATTTGAATAAAAAATTCTTCTTTGGTTACAATGTCTTGAATATGTGTGATTATATGAAACTACAAAAATATTATTAGTTCTTGTGTCATGAACCCAACATGAAGACATGACTCACACAGAATTAAATAATTAATACTTAATACCCACAACAAATACCTTCCAGAATTTACAACGATTAAAATCCTCCAAGTTAGTGATTAATAGATAAGACAAAAAATATTTCAAATAAAGGATTTTTCTTATTCCAAATTTGTCTTATTCCCAAAAGCTATGAATATAAGACAAAAATGGTATGCAACAAGGAAACACATTCTAAATGCCACAAATATAATTAAAGATTAATAATGGGCAGTGATTACAAGGAAAAATACTTAAAAAGGCAACAATTATCATTAAAAAGGTAGTGGTGGGATTTAATTACACAAGGTAGCGATTAATGCTAAGAAAAATTTGTTAACTAAAGACACACCCATTCAACTAGTTTCCTCCTTTCTAAGAGATGCACCATTCCACTTGTACATAGGGATATATAAGGGAAGTCAAACCATTTGCAAAGGGCATCATCAATCATCTTCAGAAATACATCCATTATTTAGGCAACAAAATATTAGAGAATATTAGAAGGGATCAAAACAAAAGATATTTGAGCAGATTTGAGTTAGTCATCTACACTCAAGAGTGGAAGAAAAAATTATTATAGTTGTTGTTGTGAATATAGCCATCTTATGTGTTAATAACTATTGTGGTATGCTCTATCATGATTATTGTATGTAACGATATATTTTCTTATTATCATAGTTTGTATTTATTTTTCATGCAACCATGAGGAATGGGGGAGATACCAGTAGGTTGAGAAGATACTAGACTTCTCCCTAGGTATGCCACTCCATGATGGATGAATGTGTGTGCCACTTGGAGATAGGGGGTTGATATCCGCCCTTGGGCTTAGGGAGAGGATGCCTACGAGCCTCCTATGGTATCCTTTTCCCCCAACCTCTACAAGGATTTTTTTTTGAGATAAATTTCAGGGGTTTCAATTATAAGAGGGATGGATAAGGAAGCAAGGGTAGGGAATGTAGATACAAGTTGTCTACCAAGTATGCTAGCCCATGTTGGATGATTGTGTGTGATACTTGAGGGCCAAGGGGGATGGTATATCTTCTCTTGGGCTTCGTGTGGATAGATTTAGGTAGACCTATCATGCTCCTCATCCTAGTCCCATTATGATCCAACTTCCAATGTGCATTATGATATTGTGTGACTTATATTATTTAAAGTAGTTAGATATTTACATGATTTAAATAGATAAAACATTTATTATATATATTTGATTATATGAATTATATTCCAATATCATCTAACATGGTTGCAGGACCTAAATCAGGATTCATCTTCCTTCAAGACTCTAATTTGTAAATTATAACCCTAACTACATTTATCTTGTGATTCTAGGGTAATATTTAAGGCAACTCCAAAAGGGGACATTACAACTGGTACCAGAGCAACATTCCTGCCATCTTGAGGGTTAGGAACAATATATGCAATTAAGACAAAGGGCTCAAAGAGCCTTGGAAAGGGAGAATAGTAAACTTGTAAAAAACCCCAAGCCGAATAAAACAATAACATGGGTGAGACAAGGGAAAATGAATTGAGATCATTCATGGAAATGACAACTAAAACATTGATGGAACAAAATCAAGCCCTTCTCCAAGCCATACAAAACATGGGAAATAATTGTAGATCCAAGCATACAAATGAAAATAATATAAACTATAATCATTCAGAAAATCTGAACATGTGTCACACCTTTAAGTTACCAAGATCCTCGTTTCTACCTAGGGAGGAAACACCAGAGGAGGAAGAAGGAGAAAATAATACACTCCCCTCTAACAGCAAGGAAATTGTTGCAACCTACATGAATTTGGACCTTGAGATTAGGAAACCCATTCCATTTAGGGACTTTTGTGAATCCAAGGAACAAGAGGTAACAAAAAATTGTAGGAGACAGCCTAGTAAGAACTTAAAGCAAAAAGTAAATAAACCAACCCTACCCAATTTTGATGGGTCCAAAAAAATCACAACACACTCTTGGATTCAAAAATTAAATACCTATTTGAACCTTAGCCCCATGATGGAACAAGATGTCGTACAATTTTCTATCCTACATCTAGAAGGTTTGGCCCATGAGTGGTGGCATCATGGTATCCACACCCAAGGACACAAAAATGTAACATCCTGTCATATCTCAATTTCATTGCTTGCATTTAATAATGTTGAGTTAATTGAAATATTTTGAAAATGGAATTTATCATTTAGTATTTATGGATTTGAGAAATGCAATAATACATTTGAAAAATAATGATTATCTTGCAATTTTATGATTTAAAAAGAGTTATTTTGAAAGGATTGTCAGTTAAAGGTTATTGGTAAAGTTGGCAAGTGCAAGAACATGTGTGTGTAGGAAACATGTTGAAGAACAAGAACCTAGTTGAGGCAGGAATGCTTAGCTGGAAGACAAATGGTTAACAAGGTTGGAATCTAAAATCTCACACGCCACAATAGACCATGAAATTTGCATTTTTCTATAATTGATAAATATCTTTGTTGTTTGTATGGATTTAAAATTTGGTTAAATAAGCGATCTTGTGAAAGAAGTAAATCTAATGCATTCTTGTCTTACTCTGTCTATCTCAAAGTTTGATATAAAATAGTATTAGAAATTCATTTGACCATATACAATTATCATAAGGAGAATGATTATATTACTTTTTCTTTAGACAAATTTGAAAATAGATTATGGGAAAGATAAGATAAAATGTATGTGAAAATTCTACATAGATATATATGTATATACACATATATATGTGGGTGAAACCACATATATACGGGTATATATAGATATACAATATATAAAATATTACCATAAGTTTAAAAAAGAAAACAATGAGAGTGTTTTTTCATTCTTAACTCCCATAATGAATGGGAAGGAGCCAGCCCCTATAATGATCAAACAAGAAAGGAAGTGGGTGTCTAAGTGATAGTGGTATGGTGAAGGAACAATGACTACTATCTCCAGAGATATTAAGAAGATATTCTCGGTCAAAGGGGGTGATTTGATGGAGGAAAACTAGAAAAAATAAATAGATTTTTTAAGGAAAAACCAATAGAGGAAAGGGGAATGACCGAATAGTTCTAATTTACACTAAGAAAAGCACTATTATTTTTGCATCAAAGAGATGTAATCTCGATGCTGCATTTGATGTTTCCTTTTTCTGTTAATTGGAATTTGTTTGCATGCTCTACCTTGAAGAAGTCGAGTATTTTATTTGTGTCAATTTTCTTAAAATAATGCTCTTGATATGTAAAACCTGTGGCTCTGGATTAGTGTTTATGTCACTATTTAATCGACCCCCATTTTTATCTCTGCTAGCCTTGTTTGGAGCTAAGCCACCATGATGAGCTTGTTCTTTTTGGATACCCAACATGCACGGGTATCAAGTGAAATATTAGAAATGGGTTATTTCTTGTATGTAACTTTTTCCTTGTAGCTATGGTCATTCAACCTGGCTTATGTTGTTATATATAATTATCGAGGTAATTGTACCTTGTTTATTCTATTTTTTTGGAAGGACATTGTTTGGTGTTTGATGTAATGTATGTGAATTATTAAATGTCTGAATGGATATTACCATTCAATGAATTTTGTTTCTTTAGCACTCTATGAGCACCTAGCTAATGCTAGCCGAGCTATTACATCGTTCATTATTATTCTATCCATTGATGAATGATATGCATCAATTAATCCTATATTATGATTATTACACCCACCATTCATTGTGGTATATGCAGTGATTCGAGCTCTGCTTTAGGCATGGGACGAACAATGAACTCATCATCCCCATTTTATGTTTATAATGTGTCAAAAAAATTCAATTAATCCTATATTATGATTATTACACCCACCACTCATTGTGGTATATGTCGTGATTCAAGCTTTGCTTTAGGCATGGGATGAACGATGAACTCATTGTTCCCATATTATGTTTATAATGTTTAAAAAAAAATCATTTTAATCTATTTAACATGAGGAGTATGAACGAAGTTGTCGTTCAAGGAGAACCCATAGCCAAACATTGTAAACATTTCATACATGACAACAATGCATAATGATATTTTGTGTCGCCACTATTGGGCCATCTCAGGCTACAGTTTCATGAATCTTTGAGTCATCTCTTTCATTCAAAGTGTCTATATGTATATATATATATGGATACATATACATTGTCATTTTACTCCAAAGTTTGAAGGTTGATAATACTTTGTTTCTCATAGATAAAAGATGCCTTTACCATATGGTTGACCGAACCATAGCACAAAAGATAATGTGTAGAAGAACGTACTTAATGATAACTTATATCATGTTATCGATTACATGATAACATGCTTATTTGTATCTTCATGTGAACAATATTACTATTAAAACAAAGAAATCAACATTATAGTGATATTATAATGTTGATTCTTGAATGAATAACAATATAGAGAATAAAAAATTGAACGTTATGTGAACATATTTTGGTTGGAAGCATAATGAATACATAATATTACATTGTCTCAGACTGAAGGATATTGTTATGTTAACTATGTTTTAATCACTAGAAATGGCTATTCTTGATCTTGTAAATCATCCATGTTCCATTTTGAATTGAATTATGATCCATATGAGATAAGTGACTTTTGTTTAAATGATTACTTTTGTATCTTATTTGAATTTAGTTGTTATTAAAAGATCAAATGGAATACCAGAATGAAGTTCATACATTTTTTGAATATGGAAAACCTATATGTATTTTTCTTTTAATATTCAGAATATTCCAAACTGTGTTTATTTCTAGGCATATATGTGTACATGCATAAATTCTTCATTTATGCAAATTCACATACATGTGTTATACCTTCTAATCCATCTTGAATTACTCATTGATAAGATTGTTAAACTTCATTTGCAAAGGAAAGAACTATAGAAATGGAACAGTGTCAAATTACAATATGAGTCTTAATAGAAAGATATATGTATGATGAATAGATGAATGGTTATACCAGATTTAGATGGAATATTTGTTGATGACATTGAAATGAAATGATACAAGAAGTACTATGATGAGCTTTTCTTTTGGGAATGGGTGCTAGAGAGTGTAGATTTTCTTTTCCAAATCTAACATGAGTTGCATTTTAAGCAGCATGAGCTTGGCCAAGATTTGTAGTCATTTTATATATGGAACAAAATATTTAATATTTATCCTCTCTTTGTTGTATCTTTTATTACCTGACATGGAACTTACATATTCTAATAGTAGATGGAGATGCATGTAGTTAGGCACACACAAATTCCACCTTGCAAATTGTATCTCGTGCTAATTGCTCCATGCAAGGTCAAGTATTCTTCAACGGACTGAAGAATTCCAGGGAAGCATTGCTTCGTGGTTGGGTGGAAAATCACCTCAACCATCTTCTCATCCACCAGTGGAGGTGAGCTATCCAAGAAGGAATTATATTGGAATCCTACTTTTGTACATCTATCATTGATGTAATTGATGTATTGACTTTGAGGCATTTGAAAACCAAGTCAAGAGCTTTTATAAATTGACTATTGACATTTGGAAATGGATATATATTCAAATTTATTTTATTTTAATGTATGGACATGAAATTTCTAAATATAAATAGCTATGGGATTTATGTCATAAATTTTATTTTTATAATGTCAATTTTTAATTTATTGAGGAAAATTCAATTGATCATGTTATACATCCTATGATGAATTCACACAAAAAATTATAAAATGGTTTGATAAAAAGAACCCACAAAAATACTTTAAAGAATTAACTCAACTTAAGCAACATGGATAAGTTGAGAATTACATAGAAAAATTCCAAAGAATCTTAGTTAGGGTTTCAAGGGTTGATGAAGATCAACTTACCTACCTTTTTGTAGAAGGGTTAATGGATTCAATCTGAGGGTTGGTAAGTTCTTTAAACCATACCTCCCTTGAGGATGCAATTGATAAGGCTCTAAAACTAGAAGACCCGTCCACAAGGGACAAGTCATCAAACACACACATAATCCTCCCTATAAGAAGAATGGGCATAAAGGGGAATTTTGAAAGGGAAGACAATGTTACAATTGTAAGGAAAAATGGGAGCCAGGGCATGTTTGTAAACAAGAAAGCTCTAGAATAAAATATGAGGATCTAAAAAGGAAAGGTTTATGCTTCAAATGTAAGGAAAAATGGGGGCTAGGACACATATGTGGGAATAGAAGCCAAGCTCATAACATAGAAGTAATATTCAATGAAGAAACAAGGGAGGAAAGAGACAAAACACCAAAGAAGAAAATAAGGTATGATGAAGGGGAAGAGGAGTATGGGACCTTGTCTTCCATCTCCAAGGCATCAAGACATCATCGTTTAGAATTTAGGGTGTTATTAAGGGGAAAAAAGTAACATCCCTTGTGGATAGTGGGGTGAACCACAACTTTGTTGATGAAAATTTAGCAAGAAAAATGAATCTTGAGATAAAAAACTAGAGGATTCAATGTCACCTTGGTTGATGGATCTACCACCCCTTGCACAAAAAAGGTTTCACAATTAAGTCTCACATTAGGGAAGCATTCAATAAAAAAAAAAATTACATTGTAAACATGGGGGATACTAATGTAATCTTGGGTGTCCCATGGCTACACTCATTGGGAGAATTCTCAACTAATTTTCCAAAATTGGGATTAATTTTTCAACATAATGGACAAAAAATCCTCCTACAAGGGTTATCAGATGGGTCCCCAAGCGTAATATCATCCAAAAGGATAGAGAGAGCTTTTAAGAATGGACAAGTGGATGGGTCACCCAATGCTTATTCCTAGACAAGTCTTTCATTAAAGGAAAATCAATTCATGTTGACATACAACCATTATTGAACAAATGTAAGAAGGTATTTAGTAACTTCCTTCTAGTACTTCTATCAAAGGGGGGTTTTGAGCACTCCATTGAACTTGAGGAAGGGTCGAAACCTATTGTTACCACTCCCTACTGACATCCTTGAAAATACAAAGAAGAAATTGAAAAATTCATAATTTAAGAATTGTTAGAAATGGGGCATATCTGGCCTAGCTCTATCCCTTTTGCCTCTTTGATTGTACTTGCAAAAACTAAAGATGGGACTATGAGAATGTGCATTGATTATAGGGAACTTAACAAAAAGACAATAAAAAATTGATTCCTCATTCCAAGGGTTGATGAACTAATTGATGACATTCATGGGGTAGAATACTTCTCAAAAATTGACTTATGATTAGGGTACCACCAAATTAGACTAAGGAAAGAATATATACCAAAAACAACCTTTATGTGCCATTATGGTCATTTCAAATTTCTAGTCCTACCCTTTGGACTAACAAACACCCCTGCCACTTTCCAATCATGTATGAATCATATCTTCAAAGGGAAACTAAGGAAATTCCTATTGGTCTTCTTTAACGATATCCTAATTTATAGTAAAACTTGGGAGGAGAAGCTAAGGCATATAAATGAAGTGTTGGGAATACTTGAGAAACATTCACTATTTTCCAAACTATCCAAGTGTCAGTTTGGAGAGGAGGAAATTTTGTACCTAGGGTGCAAAATCAGTGCTCAAGGAGTAAGTGTAGATGAAGAGAAGATTGAAGCCATAAGGAGTTGGCAAAAGCCTAGGACCTTAACACACCTCAGGGGTTTTTTTTGTCAAAGACTTCTCAAAATTGTTTTCTTCTCTAACCGGTTTGACCAAGAAAGGGGCATTTACCTAGAGTGAAAAAGGACAAGTAGCCTTTGAAAGACTCAAAGAGGTGATGAGTTCCTATCCTATTTTAGTAATACTAGATTTTTGTTCACCTTTTGAATTATATTGTGATTCTTTGGGGGAAGGAATTAGGGTAGTATTGATGAAAAACAAGCACCCCATAGCTTTTGAAAGTAGACAAATCAAATAAATAGAAAGAACATATTTTGTCTACGACAAAGAAATGCTAGCAATCATGCATTCCCTAGCAAAATTTGGAAAATATCTAATATATGGGATATTTGTGGTAAATACTGATCATAATTGTTTGAGGTTCTTCCTAAAACAAAAATAATTAATTGATAGACAACAAAAATGGGTAAGGAAACTACAAGCATATGATTTTGACATCGAGTACATGAAGGGAAAAAATAATGTTGTAGTCGATGACTTAAATCACGAAGGCCTCACCTTGGTACCATGACAATAGTATCCACGGAATGGAAGACTTACATACTTATAGAATATGCTAAGGACACAATCTTAAATGAAATAATAGAAGGTAAGGTACAAAATAAAAGATCTTGAGTTATTGGTGACCTAATTCTTTACAAAAGCATGATATACATCACTCCATGTTCAATGTTAAAGAAAGAAATATTGAAGGCATACGATGAAAAACCATCATTTGGAAATAAAGGGTACTACAAGAGTTACAAAAAATAAGGGAAAGATTCTCTTGGAAGGGCCTCAAAGGAGATGTGCTAAAACATATTAGGTAATGCATAGTGTGCCAAAGAAATAAAGAAGAACATACATATCCAATAGGACTTCTCAAACCCCTGCCTATACCCAATTAGAAGTGGGAGAGCATTTATATGAATTTCATAACCAAATTATCTAAGGTACAATGTAAAGATTGCATCTATGTGGTGGTAGACCACCTGACCAAATATGCACACTTCATGGCCATATCAACAGATTTTAGATCCCCACAAGTGGTAGAAGTTTTCTTTAAAGAATTCTTTAGATTACACGGTCTCCCCCGAAACATTATAAGTGATTGGGAAAATCACTTCCTTAGCCCATTTTGGTAGGAACTATTCAAATTAGCAGGAACAAAATTAACCCCCAACACTAATTAACATCCACAAACAGACAGCCAAACATAGATTGTAAATGAATGGTTAGAGGGGTATTTAAGGAACTACATCACCAGGAAACAAAATGTGTGGGCTAAATGGCTACATTTGGGAGAGTATTGCTACAACACCACACACCATATGTCTATAGGGATGATCCCTTTTCAAACACTATATGGATATTTAACATCTTTTGGAGACTTGATCCATTCAGAGAGTTGTGTGCCAAGAGCTAAATATTTTATACAACAAAGTATTGATATCATGAATACACTTAAGGAAAACCTACATCAAGCACAAAACCAACAGAAAGTGTATGCAGATACAAAGAGGACTTAACGAACATTCAAGATTGGGGACTTGGTGTTCTTAAGGTTGCAGCCATATAAACAGTCATCAATCAAGATAAGCGGGGTCGGGAAACTTAAACCTAGATTTTATGGGCCATACAAAATTTTGAGAAACTAGGAGAAGTTGCTTATGAGTTGGAGCTTCCTGCAAATAGGATAATTCATAATGTGCTCCATGTATCTCACCTCAAAAAGGTATTAGGGCAACACATTTCCCCATGTTAAGAATCACCACCATTGGATGATGAGGGAAAGTTGATTTTGGAGCAAGAAATCATTCTTATATATGCAAGAGAAGAGATTAAGGAAAAAGACTATTCCTGAACACTTGGTAAAATGGAAGGGACTACCCAAAGAGGATGCCACTTAGGAGGGAGTCGAGATCTTTGATCATCCCAATTTTAAATTTCTTTAGGATAAGCAATATTGGGAAGGGTGGACCGTCATGACCCCAACATGAAGACATGGTTCTCACACAAAATTAAATAATTAATACTTAATACCTACAACAAATACCTTCCAGAATTTACAACAATTAAAATCCTCCAATTCGGCGATTAACAGATAAGATAAAAGTTATTTCAGGAAAAAGATTTGTCTTATTCTAAATTTTTCTTATTCCCAAAAGTTGCGAATACAATACAAAAATGGTATGCAACAAGGAAATACATTCTAAATGCCACAAATACGATTAAAGATTATAATGGGAAGAGATTACAATGAAAAATACTTACAAAGGCTATGATTATCATTAAGAAGGAAGTGTTGGGATTTAATTACAAAAGGAAGTGATTAATGCTAAGACAAATTTGATAACTAAAGAAACACCCATTCAACTAGTTGTCTCCTTTCTAAGAGATGCACCATTTCACTTGGACATATGGATATAACAGGGAAGTCAAACCATTTGCAAAGGACATCATCGATCATCTTCAAAAATACATCCATTATTCAAGCAACAAATATTACATAATTTTAGAAGGGATCAAAACATATGGCAATTGTTTAGGCAACAAATATTACAAAATATTACAGTTATTGTTGTGAATATAGCCATCTTATGTGTTAATAACTATTGTAGTATGCTCTATCATGATTATTGTATGTAATGATATATTTTGTTATTATCATAGATTTTATTTATTTTTTAAGAAACCATGAGGAATGGGGGAGATACCAGTAGGTTGAGTAGATACTAGACTTCTTCCTAGGTACACTACTCCATGATGGATGAATGTGTGTGCCACTTAGAACTAGGGGGTGATATTCGCCCTTGGGCTTAGGGAGAGGATTTCTACATGCCTCCTATGGTATCCTTT
Source organism: Sequoia sempervirens (assembly GCA_007258455.2). Classification (NCBI taxonomy): domain Eukaryota; kingdom Viridiplantae; phylum Streptophyta; class Pinopsida; order Cupressales; family Cupressaceae; genus Sequoia; species Sequoia sempervirens. The sequence goes on from VDFB02242242.1 coordinate 124,029, forward strand.
TCCCCCAACCTCTACAGGGATTGTTTGTTGAGATAAATTTGAGGGGTTTCAATCATACGAGGGATGGATAAGGCGGCATAGGTAGGGAATGCCGATACAAGTTGTCCACCAAGTATGCCACCCCATGTTGGACGATTGTGTGTGCCACTTGAGGGCCAAGAGGGATGGTATATCTGCTCTTGGGCTTGGTGTGGATAGCTTTAGGTGGATCTATCATGCTTCTCATTCTATTCCCATTATGATCCAACTTCTAATGTGCATAATGATATTGTGTGACTTATATTATTTGAAATAGTTAGATATTTACATGGTTTAAATAGATAAAACATTTATTATATCTATTTGATTATTTGAATTATATTTCAATATCATCTAGCATTGTTGTAGGACCTAAACTAGGATTTATCTTTCTTAAAGCATATAATTAGTAAATTATAACCCTAACTACATTTATCTTGTGATTATAGGGTAGGATTTAAGGCAACTCCAAAAGGGGACATTACATCTTGCATAAATTTTACAATAATCTATTTTCAATCTTAAGAGTGAGGGAAGAATCAAGGGAGGAGGAATGATATGTGGTGTCTAGTCAATGGCTCATGGATTATTACAACAAGGTGAGTAAGATGTAGATGGTGAAAATAAAAAAAATCAGCATAATTATAATGAATGAAATACAGAGATATAGGTAGTATGAATAGTTTAATTATTGCAATGGTAAAGGTGCATAGCATTAAATCATTATAAAGAGGGTCATATATCATATCATCTATTACAATATTCAAATA
>VDFB02242244.1:0-11078 GCA_007258455.2 Sequoia sempervirens
AAGTGTGTAAAGCTGATCTCAGAATAGATATGCATGTGATGACAACATCGAGTTAACTTGAAAGGGTAACACCAAGTTCAACTCGTGTGTGTAATGTCTATCCTGAGAGGTGGAAACTGAAGTCTACTGGTCGCGATCTCGAGCAAGCAATCCCTCAACGAGGCTGCCAACTGCATCAACATCTGAATGTCAGCAATTTGAGCAATCTTGGCAATCTTCGCACACTCGAACTAGCATTTCACTGACTGACAATTTTGGCGGCTCCGTAACTGAAGTGATGACCATTATCTCTGAAAAACTCGCCTGTTGACTGTGAACACGGCTATATTCTGACAACATTTCTGAGGGCTAAAAATAACCTGCTGAAGCTAAAAATAGCCTTTCGAAGAGTTATTTTCGGCGAAAAATCTGAGATATGGGTTTTGTCCAGAAAGGGATTCTAAGACAACCCAGAACGTCAGAATTGCGAAAATCTGACCTCCACTTGACCATGCAAAGAGTTTTCAGTTGAGAAAATTAGAAACTCGAGAACGAATGCTCTAGAGTTAAAAATTCCTGAAAAATCAAACGCACGATTTTGATTCAAAGAAACTATATAGAAATGATCCAGATGCTGAGACTTGTCGAATTTTGCCAATTTCAGGAACATGCGAATTGAAAACTGAGAGAAATTTGAGAATCAAGGAAGAAAAAGACGTTTTTTGTATGCTCTTCTTCAATGAAAATCGCCCTTGAATTCTTCAAATTGCTGACAATCGTGAACTTTTAACCTGCCAAAGAATGTGATTGAGGAAATCGCCTTTGGAAATAGATGAGAAATCTGCCTTTGTTTGAGAAATATGAATCTCCCTTGAAAATACGCCTTGTGAATGAAGAAAAACGAATTTTGCTTGAAAATACGCCTTTGCCTTGAAGAAAAACGAATTTGCTTCAAAATTATGAATTTCCTTTGACAAAATTTGCCTTTGAGAATTACGATTTTCCCTTTGAAGAAAATATGAATCTCCTTGAAAAATACGAATTCTCTTGAAAATATGAATGATAAATGAAGAAGGCGCCATGCTTAAAGAAGATGAAATTCGCATTAATCTGACAACTGCAAGAATTCAAAACCTGACAATAATAGAAGTCCTCTGATTGGTTGCCCTTCAGTTGCACTGCCACTGACTGGAAGCTCAAATAATAATAAAATATTTATTATCATGCAATTAGCAAGGGTGCTAAAAATAGAAAATTGCTATTTATAAATAAGCAAATTTGGAACTTCAGTTGACAACCCGGGTGAAGCTCTGAGATTCATCTTTTGACTTTACTGATTCTGAAAAGTCATCATTCGAGCTTATAGGCGTCCATTTGCTCAAGATACTTCATTTTTTACTAACTCCCTATTTAATAGCTGACGGCACTGTTACGACTGGCCAACTTCGACACTGATTTCCGGATGACCGGGTGATGCTGAGACTGATCTGAGATAATCATCGGAAAGCCTATTGAACAAGGAAGAAATGTCTGCTGGGAGACACAACTGCAGAATCCATCGTTTAACCCCTTGAAAAATTAGGCACACCTGATTAAATTGTTTTACGTTCCGTGACTTAGCCATTTTTTCCTAAACCGGCCCGACACTTCAAACGTCACCGCCGCAAATCCGCGGAACTCCCGCCGATAATACGAGACCTAAGCTCATCGAGATGATCGGAGATATTCTCGCGATCCGGATGATCAGATGAACCCATGTACCTAAAAGTCAGGTTAAGGGCCCTTCAAAGAAAAGCCACTGCCACCAAGGTTGCACTTTGTCATTTTGATCAAAAATCAAACGCCATCAAAAACACCCTACTTTGGATGCTTGATATCCGAGCCGGATGACCCGATTCAGGCATTATCTATTTTAACGGACAGCCAGGAGGGCCTACAAGAGAAGTCACTGGAGGCGACGAAGCAAGAAAACCGCTTCTAAGACCTCAAAAACTCCAGTGCGTATTTTAAATAAAATTACCGCTCCCAGACTTAGCCATTTTTCAAACGTCTTCTCTTTGCAGTATTACACTAAAGACCTCGCACGCACGAGCGACTGCCAAATGCTGAAGGCTGACGGCTATGCTCGTTGGGAAGATAAATTGATTACGCTCAATAGTCGTGAAGACTTCGAACGCGAACGGGCTCATCTGACCAGCCTAAAGGCTAGGCGCCTTAAGACTATGAAAATGCACTGAAAACCATTTGTTGGTTCCCCGTAAAATTACGTGCTCGGTAGAATCTCCGCCACGACCACCAGGAACGTCGGATCGACAAGCTGAATGATGCATCGCGGAGCTAGGCAAGAATACTACTGATGTCGTGAAGGCTTTATCTACAAATATTGCCATCTGGAGGGTCCTTTAAGCCAGCGCCCCTGGCTTGTACTTGCACTGGGCATAAACGGAGAAGCTCAAAAACGTGAAAACTCCATTTTAAGCTGATCTTTGGACGACTGCCTCCTGAACTCTAAGAGTCGGATGACTTCACTTGATATCTCGTCGGATAAGCAGACTGGTTAGCAACAAATTGACTGCATCCGGCAACGAAACTGTCGAGATTTACCCCTGCTTCAAGATGGGCGCCCTCAGGCTAGAGGCGCGCTTTTGCCTGAAAAGAGCAAAATTTCCATCTCCTAAAATTTAGGGATTTTACCTTCTGTCATGAATAACTGGAGCTGTGAGTCTCGGAACGCCTCGCTGGATAGCTCGACGGATAGCCAGGCTGATTCTGAAGAGATTGACTGGATGCTTGAGCACTTCAGACAAGATCTTGACCTCCAAAAAACTAGGCGCCCCTGAGCTATACTTGCACTATGAGGCTTTTCCTCTGAGAAATCTTCATAAATTGATCACTGAAAACTCTGTCTCGATCATTGAAATGACCGTTTGCAATATGAAATGCCGTCGTGAGATGCTCCTCCATCGTGAAAATCTTCATTTTGAGTCTCTGCTTCAGGTTTGACCAATATAACTGACTTTGACTGACAAACTATTGACAAAAACTCCATGCTTGATATTGCCCAAAACGGTATTTTACAACATTTTAGCAAGGTTTAGACTTTAAAATGCAAAATGCCTTAATGAAGCAAAAAATTTGGTTTGGGTACAACAGGATGTTAATGCAGTTGAGGGGCAAAAGAAATAATCATTCTGCTACAATTCTTTTTGAGCTGATTTTAGAAAGTTGGGGGACGATTATAATAAGGCTCATCTGACTCTGGGAGATTGGCCAGAAAGTTGCCTGTCAAGGGTTTTTAAATTGATAACACCAAAAGATGTCTGCAGGCTCTCAGTTCTCTGTCGTGCATTAAAGTCTGCGGGAAATTCAAATTGTGTATGTGAGAAAATGCTTCCACCTTATTACAGAGAACTCTTTGCGAGAGCTTGTAACCCTCTGATATATAATTCAAAGAAAGAATTATATTTTAGCCTTTGTGAACCAGTTTCCATCGACAAGGAACCAAGGTATGAAGGATTTTTCTTTAATACATTGTTTCTAATTGTTTTTACTAGGTAAGCTTTCCTTTCTGTGTAATCCACGAAATAGTAATTGCCTTTTCTTCCCGCGGGGCGTAGGTGGTAGTCCATGGAAATTTTAAAATTATTTATTGTAAAATAATTTTTGTTCTTCTGTACTGGGCAATTTTCCTTTTTCCTTTCTTTTCTAATCTTCTGCCAAGATTAAGAGATCTTATCTGTCAAATTTCCCGTCGGCCTTGACCCGGTTTGTCCATTGAAATCAGAAGTTGGAATGGATTCGCAATTTTTACCCAATTTTCAACATTATAATGTCTCTGTGAGATTTGAAGCGGTCTCAAATTATGGAAGCGTTATATTATTAAGCTTTACTGTTTGAGTTCGTTCCATTTGACAGTTTGTTTCGTTATTTTTACTTCGGATTAAATTAACCTTTGCCTTATGAAGAAATCTTTGGCTTCTTAGTATCACCATTGAGAAATAAGTTCACCCAGCACTTACACTTACCCTTGCTTCACATGTTGAGCCATGCCACACCAAACCTGGACGTTGTTATATTCAATTTGTATATATGTTGAGGTAGGGCATACTTCGAAATGAATGTAAGATAACCCAATTCTACATCAAATTTTATTTTATTATAAATTCAGGTTGGATATAGTGTTCATGTATCCCTACAAAAGATAATCGTTGAAAATGTATGATTTCAGTGACTCAAAATACCCCTGTTCTGTGATTCGTAGAATTCTAATAGTCTCATTTATGACTAGGCTTGCAAAAGAGTTTACGTTATTGGCTTGAGTGTATGTTTGTACAGTGGCTTGTGTGTAACACTTCCTCTTTCAACTCTAATGTTGCCAAACCAGTCTACTAATCAGCACTCATGACGTTGTATGTCACAAATCTGGCCATCTTAGTCAATATCGTCATCTTACAGTACCCACATGCGTGCTCCTTAGAAAAGCAGCCTTTTGCTTTGTAGGTTGGTTGGGAAGGTAACGAGCCATCAGTCATTATGGCAAGTTTGAAGAAAGGAAGAAACTGTAACTTCCCTTGTGGCTAGGGAACAAAAAACAGTAAGACCAGATAGCCTTCCTGTTTCGTTGGCAACCTAACACAACTGCTGTACTTGAAAATAGAATGCCATATAGATTTAAATAAACTCCCTGATAACATTTGCAACCTGGCTCAACAGCAACACTTCAACGTAGAAGACTGTAGAGGTGAGTATAGCTTATAGATTTCGTTGACATCCTGTCACATATTGCAGTACTCGAAAATAGAATGATGTAGAGGTTTTAAATAATCTCTCTCTGATTTCAATTCAACCAGATTCTGCTGCAACACTTGAACACAAGAAAAAAAAGGAAATTTAAATGTTTAAATAACCTGCTTGATTCTGCTGACAATCTATCGCAGTTGCAGCACTTGAAATAATAATAAGAATGCAAGTAGTTGGCGATATTTCCAAATTCCAATATTCATTTTCTATTATATATGACAAGCTGTCACTATACAGTGTTTAAAGTTGAGGCAGTGTACAGAATTTAGTAGCCTCCCTGAAATCTTTGGTAGCCCGTCACAGCTGCAACTTTTAGACTTGCAAACGCGTAGTAAATTAGATAGTCTCTTTCTCTGATTCAATTCGCAACCTGCCCCATCTCTTGTACTTGAAAATAGAATGCTGTAGAAGTTTAAATAATTTCCTGAAACTATTGTCAGCCTATTTTGGCCGTAGCACTTGAACAATTTTAGGAAGATGGTTATAGTTGAAAACTTTCTCTTGAAACAGTGTTCTCATGATGTTTACAAGATTTTCTGAGATGATGTCGAACTTGATATAGGTTATAGTTTAATCCGTTAAATACATTCATTATAGGCTTGCGTCAAGGTCGTTCACGGGTTAAAATGGAAGTTTAATTCCATAGATGGTCTGTAAATCAGATTATAGTAGATTTTCTTTAATTTTAAGACTGCTCTTAGTAGAAAAGAATAGTAGGGATTCCATAAGAGAAGTTGTATAATGGATTATATAGTTCAGCCAAGATAAGCATGAAAGACATTTGTTCTAAGTTGATCAATCTCTGAATTTCGGGTTGAGAATACCCTTATGTCTTACGAGAGTTATAGGCATTGTGGCTTGACTAAAACCTTATTATATAAACGATTATCCTGATGTGGTTTCTATTGTTATGGCATGAAAATTCAATTTAGTTAATCAAGTTTCTTATAATCAATTAGTTATCATTGAGTAGATCCACTGATTCATCCTTTGCCTATAACGAATCATTCTCCGTAGTGGTGAAGAAGGGTATGGTATGACTGCAATTGTTGGATAAAGTACTTCACTTGAAATAGTTTGTATTAAAGGTATTGTGAGTTGCTTAAAAAGAAGAAGTAAATTTCATGTTGTTGTGATCACTTGTTTTGTTGGTTGACAATGTCGTTGGCTGTTGTGGTGAATTTTGGGTTTTGCGTTGGTTATGAGATACTGTTTATGGGAGGAATTTCGTTTGTGTTAATTGGCCCTTGGGAAGATTTTGGTTTTATGATTCTGTTTAATACTTTGTTGATGGTTGATCTTCCACTTGGATTGTTTTTATGTGCCTTGATCCCTGCACTTGAATGTGATTTTTGTCACTTTAAATTCCTATCGTAAGATGGTGCTTGCTTTGCTTAATGCAAATTATCATGTGGTTTTATATGTTGTGCATGGGGCTTACCCTGATAGTATCTTTTTAGTTTTGTTGTTCATAAGGGGAGTTGCTTTCAATGGGGGCCGAGACCCGGAAGTGGTCTCAGGGTAACTCATTGGAAGTTTATTAATCAAGTGAAAACATTAATATTTAATTAGGGGTTTTGGATAGAATCACACATTAACAAGATATAAGTCAATGCCTCACTCATTACTCAAGTGCTTGTATGGGCTTGAGATGAGTTGAGAAGGCCTGGAATGGCAAAATCATTGTCTTGTCCTTATGAAAGATAATTGATGCCGCATTGGATTGCATGTGGGGCCGGGTTTCGTAAGAGGTCACCAGGGTAACCCAAGTTTGGGGCCGGGGCCTAGGAAGATTCGCCTGGGTAACCCATGCAACATTGCAATGACACTCTTCCTTAAACAACCAAGTATGCTTGTTTCCCTCTATGTTATTTTTGGGCCTCTGGAAGCACATGTTGGCATTTGTATGTTGATGCTTTATTTGGTTATTCCTTATATTGGGCACATCTTGTGTTGGTTATATCTTGTGCTGAGATTGTCTTATGTTATTGTGGATCTTGTTGTGAAGTCTTGTATCCTTGTTCTGTTTGATGGTTATTGTTGGGGATCCTTCTTGTCATCTCTTAGCACGGGGGGTGGGCCTTCAGGTCCACGTGGTTGGGTGGAACGTGCTATGCACCCCATTGAGTCCCCAATCGTCGATTGAGAAGTGCAAAATTGTACCTTGCAGTGATTTCTGAGTTGATCCAGAGTTGAATCCAGTATTGCAGCTTTATACTCCTTCATTTCAAATGTAACATTCCATTATATTGTATCTTCCCCATTCATGTTGGAAAAAGACATTGTAATATTGTAACCCTTGATTAATGTGTTAACCATGCTCATGTTATCTTATGATTACTGGTGTATACATACTCTTCATGTGATGTAATAATGTTGTTGTGAAAAGTAATGTAGTCTTGTTAACCCGAAGGATTTGTTATATGTGGTTCTTGTTTAGTTTTATATTATGTGATATATGATTATTATGATGTATGTTAATACTTTAAAAAAAAAAATTGGTGCCATAAATGCTAGATGTATGTATCCTTTGGGTTTGCTTGGCGGGGCATTACACTCTATAAATTAAATAGCTCTCTAGCTATTATTTAATTTATTTAATCAACAATAAATAATAGGCTGGAAGAATGCGACTGAAGCTGAATGTTATCATCAACACTCCCTCTCAGCTAGGGAGTAGACTTCCAGCTGCACAGGACATATCATCTCAACATGATGTCCATCACATTGGCTACAACCAAATGTGAAAAAAAATATCACCTCAGCGTGATATTAGATATCACCTCAACACGATATCAACCATAATGGCTACAACCATACTATGGTAAGTACAAGCGTTCATCACTTGCGTGATGTTGTCACCTCAACGTGACTTTCACCATGACTCTCTCAGAGGGTGAAACACAAGTACAACATATGTCATGGAGTCACACACATGACATCCACCATGACTCAGCTTAGAGGGTGGAAACAAGGGCTTTCACCTCAATCTCAAAGAAATGCATTAACAAGGGCTTGCACCTCAAATTCCTCGTCACCGAGGAGGAAAATGCATTAACAAGGGATTTCACCTCAAACTCTCTCCGCGAGGAAGAACTCATTAAGCGAGGGCTCAGCGATAAAGGACTCTCTCTGGAGTCAAGAAATTTGGATTCTCCACCCGCCACCAAGCTTATCACCGAGAAAGTACACAAACTTTGTGCGGAGAGCATTTAAAGAATATCTGTCGTCTGCTCATCAGTGCTGATGTACCTCAACTGTACAGCCTTCCACAGTACCATATCTCTAATATAGTGGTACTTGATCTCAACGTGCTTGGTTCTGTCATGAAACACAAGATTGACAGAAAGTTTCACACAACTCTGATTATCACAATGAATGATAGTAGGCTCCATTGATTGTCCAAACAATCCTGCAAGAAGCTTATGAAGCCACACTGCTTCCCGAGTTGCCATACAAGCTGCAATATACTCTGCCTCTATTGTACTCAATGCTACAAATGACTGCTTCCTGCTACACCAGGAAATCATAGCAGAACCCAAGCTGAAGCAACAACCAGAGGTGCTCTTCTAATCTGTGACACACCCTGCCCAATCAGAATCTGTATAGCCATGTAACTCCAAGTCTGCATCTGAAGAATACCTCAACCCATATCCAACTGTGTCGCGCAAGTATCTCAGGATATGTTTAGTTGCAACAAGATGTATTTTTCTCGGATCACACATAAACTGGCTAAATGCACTTACTGCATAGCAAATATCAGGTCTAGTGTTAACTAGATACATCAAGGATCCAATTAGCTGTCTGTACAATGTAGGATCCACCAAGTCTGAACTAGCTGCAACCTCCTTCAACTTATGTAGGTTGGTCTCCATGGGTGTAGGCATGGATTTGCAATCCATCATACCAAATCTCTTAAGCATATCAATGGTGTATTTCCCTTGACTTAGAATCATCTCATCTGGTTTCTGCCAGACTTCTAAGCCAAGGAAGTAATGCATGAGCCCAAGGTCCTTCATCTCAAATTCAGAAGTCAACTCCTTCTTACACTCCAAGAATCGGGTGATCTTCTCCGGTAAGGATCAGTTCGTCAACATATAAAACCAAAATTAATGCATCACCATCGATTGCAGCAAGAGTGAGAGATTTGAATCAACATCATTCTTCAAGAAGCCCAAACGGCAGTGCAGATCAATCCTTCATTTACCATGCACGAGGAGCCTGCTTAAGACCATACACGGCCTTCTTCAATTTGCAAACATGTGACTCCTTCCCATGACCTCAAATCCATCAGGTTGCTCTATATAAACCTCTTCCTCAATCACTCCATTGAGAAAGGTTGTCTTCACGTCCATCTGGTGAATCTTCCATCCTCTAGATGCAGCAATAGCAATGATGGTTCTGACAGAAGTATAGCGAGCAACAGGAGCAAATTTTTCTTCGTAATCAATTCCCTCTTTCTGAGAAAACCCACGAGCCACAAATCTTGCTTTGTATTTTTCAATGCTCCCATCTGCAACATGCTTGATCTTGAAAAACCATTTTAGAAGATACCGCAGGACTTGCCCCCTCGGGTCTGGAACAATGTCCCAAACATCATTTTTAAGAATTGACTGATACTCTTCTGTCATAGCATCTCTCCAAACCTAATGATTAGATGCTTCCTCAACACAGGTAGGCTCAGATTCGATAATCTGACTCATTAAGGCAACATAACTAGAGAACTTATGTGGCCTTTTACTTTCTCTGAATGTGCCTCTAGGAGCTGCCAAACTTTCAGCCTCTTGCATAGTACGCCTAGCCCATAGAGGTCTCTTTCTCCAAATAACAATGTCAGTAGGCCCATCAGTAGGTTCCAAGGGTTCAACTGGATCAAGATCTTCCTTTGGTTCCAAAGTCTCCCTCTGAATCTCAGGAGTATGGTCAACTTCCAGATCCTGAGGAAACTCTTCATTATCGATCTCCATATGAATGCCCCTGGATCTCCTGAATGCAACATCTTCCTCGAATGTGACATCTCTACTAATCTCGATCAACTTCTGACCTGGAATGTATATTTTGTAGGCTTTTGATGTCTCACTGTAGCCCACAAATATTCCCTTCTTGCCAGAAGGCTCGAGCTTAGTTCTCTTTTCCTTTGGAACATGAACATAGACAGGACATCCAAAGATCCTCAAATGACTGACTTCAGGCTTCTTCCCTGTAAAGGCTTCCTCCGGAGTCATATTCTCCAAGATCTTATGAGGACTTATGTTCTGCACATATACAGTCGTTCTGGAAGCTTCTGCCCATAAGAAGGTTTGCAAATCTCGATCATGGATCATGGCCTTCGTTGCTTCCACGATTGTCCTGTTCTTTCTTTCCGCAACACCATTCTGTTGAGGATTATAGGGGACACAAAACTCCCTCTTAATCCCTGCGTCAATACAAAAATTCTGAAAACTGCCAAAGGTGTATTCTCCACCATTATCATATCTGAGGACCTTAATTCTTTTACCAGAAAGATTTTCTACCAAGGCTTTAAATTCCTTAAACCTATCTAACACTTCCTCAAACTCTTTAGTTTTCAAAAAATAAATCCAAGTCTTCCGAGAGTGGTCATCAATAAAAAGAACATAATACAAGAATCCACTCGAAGACGCAATAGACATAGGACCACATAAATCAGAATGAATAAGGTCTAAAATACACTTAGATCTATTTTCTCTGCTAACTGAAAGGGCTTTTATATTCTTACCCAAAGCAGCCCTTGCAAGTGCAACCGTGCTCACGGTTTGAACTTAGGTTTGAACTTAGGAGGCAGAAACCCATCTTCTCCATGATGGGTAAGGCTCAGAGTATGGGTGGTAATCTCAGGTACCAAAGATCATGGAGCTTGAAGAATCATGAACCAATGCTTGTAAAGGACGTGTGCAGACCCTGTAAATACTTTCATGTCTAACTCCAATTACTTGAGCATCCTTGAAGCTAGAGTTCTCCATCCACACTAGAACTTTTCCTTTGGAGAAGGCAACATGATATCCTTTATCTTCCAAGGCTGAAATAGAAATAAGATTGTGCTTGATTCCAGGAACATAAAGAACATTACTCAACTGAAGTGTGATGCCGGAATCCAAATGAAGTGAAGAGGTCCCAAATCCTTTCACGAAGTGGCTAGCATCATCTCCAATAATGACTTGCTTAGAAGACTCCTTCTCCACCAAACTTGATAAGTGCTCCTTAAAACCAGTGATATGTCGTGAAGCACCACTGTCGATTAGCCAAGTGTTGGTGTCGTTAGGTACACTGCTTGCCAATCT
>VDFB02242247.1:0-15192 GCA_007258455.2 Sequoia sempervirens
TTTATTCTAGTCAAGGATTTTTCCCCATTGCCAACATATCCACTAAATGCAAGCCATAAAGAGAGACCCACAAAAAATTTATATACATATATATATAAATACATGTATATATCTACACATATATACATATATATATACACAGATACATACATATTAAAATATACCCAACATAGCCTAAGGTAGAGAACAATAATCAACAATACCTAATGTAACCAAACATAGAATCAACAAAATTATTTATTTTATTTTGTTCCAACCATAACAAAAAAAAGAAAGACATAAATCAAACAACATTGGTTTCAACAACCACCTAGATCCAGAAAGCAACAATATAGCCCAGGGTATACAATAAGAATCAACCAAAACTCCATAACCTTAACAATTTTAATCTTACCTATATATATTCATATTAAAATATACGCAATATAGCCAAAGCTAGAGAACAATAATGAATAATGCCTAATGTAACCAAACATAGAATCAACAACATTAATTATTTTATTATGTTCCAACCATAACTAGAATACAAATGCCATAAATCAAACAACATTACTTTCAACAACCATCGACATCCACAATATAGCTCGAGCTATACAATAAGAATCGACCAAAACTCCATAACCTAAACATTTTTAATGTTACATATATATATTGATATTAAAATATACCCAATATAGCCTAAAGCAGAGAACAATAATCAATAATACCTAATGTAACCAAAGATAGAAGATCAACAACATTAATTATTTTATTCTATTCCAACCATAACTAGAAAATGAAAACCATAAATCAAACAACATTACTCTCTATAGCCACCCACATACAAAAAGCAACAATATAGGCCGAGCTATACAATAATAATCGACAAAAACTCCATATCCTCTACAATTTTATTCGGTTGCAAACATAGCCACAAAACGCAAACATTAAACACAAACCCTATGAAAAATGACTGTAACAAAACCATACAAAAGACACTCCTTTCTCAACACAATCTCCTCAAAAATTGAAAAAATACAACCTTTTCAACAACACCTTCTCCAAAATGAAACAATATAGCTTAAGCAACACAACTATAATCGACAATTCCCTATGGAAGCTAACACAAAGCCGATAGGATTGACTATTTTATTCCATTGCAAACATAACCACAAACCATGAGCCTTAAACCAACCAACCTAATGTAACCAAACATAGAATCAACAACATTAATTATTTTATTCTATTCCAACCATAACTAGAAAACGAAAGCCATAAATCAAACAACATTGGTTTCGACAACCACCCAGATCTAGAAAGCAACAATATAGCCCAGGATATACAATAAGAATCGACCAAAACTCCATAATCTTAAACATAGAATCAACAGTATTAATTATTTTATTTTGTTCCAACCATAACCAGAATACGAAAGCCATAAATCAAACAACATTACTTTCAACCATTTATGGCTTTGGTTCTGTGTGAATGGTTGGAAAATAGTTTTTGAAAAGGAAAAAATAGGTTTTATAGGGACCTGAAACCACAAAGTTAAAACAAACAAAGATAGAGCATAAAAAGTCCGATCAAATAGACAGCTGTCCCAAGAAGGAAACGACAGAAAAAAGAGACAATAGGGTCCAAAAAAAGGACCGCCAAAAAGTCATAAATGACCACAACAACACTACTCCAAGGTGTTCATGGAAATCCCTCGGCGCTTTTCGAAAGCTTCACTCCTTATCAGCGCTGTTTGGATATTGGGCAGGGAATTCCCTCACCATTATTAGCGGGTTGAATTAAAATCCCTTCAACACCAGCTCTGCTACAACCTCTATCCGCATCCAAGTCCACAACCAGAGAGCCCTTTTGATTTTTTTCTAACTTTTCCACCATAGCATTGATGATAATAGCGTTGTGCCTGGCAATTTTATGATTATTCTCTAAAGTGGCCCTGATATTTTGGCCAATCTTGGACATATTGCACTCCAACCTAGTCAATCTTTCCTCCACTTTTATTGTATTTTCTACGGTAAAGGGGAGTGTCCCCATCCCTCATTCTCTGTCAGCTTATGCTTTTTGCTCCTGGTTCCGCGAGCTTTGTTGCCACTAAGATCCTACATTCACGACCAATCAATTCACAAAAGCGTCTACGGAGTCCACTTAAGAACAATGAAAAGGCTATGTACTTTTCTGCCACCCCTCATAATGTCCCAGGGCCTAAGGTTATTCAGGGAAGAATTAATTTCACCCTCATTAGGGGAGTTTTTAGGGGCATTCACAAATCTTCCAAACGTAGGGGCACTAGGGGCCGACTCTTTACTGACCATAGGTTTATCAGAATGAATTTCCATAGAATTCCTAGAATACGAGACCAATTTCGTAACCGAGGTGCCTTTAAAACCAGAAACCAAACCTGAGGTAGCACAACCAAGAGACGGCTGAGGATTAAGACAAGACGGTGAAGCAAACCCCAGGATAGGGCAATCAGGCGAGGGCTGTAGATAAGGACAAGAAGGCAGAGCAAAACCCAAAAGGACATTCCGATAAGAAAGGGACTGGGAAACAGTGGTTTTAGACCCAACAGGGGAAAAAGAAAGAGGGGCCAAGGGATCATTTTCCCTGCTACTCTCCGTATCCTCATCATCCAAATCCCCAACATCAACAGTTTTAGGCAAAGCAGGTAAATTTTGATAATGCTCATAGATGAGCCTGACGAGACTAGGGTGAATAATAGAATTTTGCCTAGGGTTTCTTTCAACATCATCAAGGCAATTCTTGTGTTTTTTGGGTTTTCACATGTGGGTGAGTGTTGGCAATATTGTTTTATTTATGGCTTCCATTTTGTGTGAATGGATGGAACATAGTTAACCTACTGTGCTTTTGGTGAATTTCCCCATCTAGGTTACCATTGAAACCAATATTGATTCATTTAGGGTTCACATTTTCGTGGTGAAGGGAGTTGGTCTATTACTGGGAGATTTCTGTGTTTTGTGGGTTTTGTATGTGAGCCACTATTGAAAGTCGTGTTTTTGTGTGTGATGGTTTCAACCCAATGAAATAGTTAATGTTATACAGGTTGTGTTGTTCTATGGTATATTGTTGCATTTTTGATAGGTTTGTGTTGGAAAAAGAGTATATACTTTGTTCGTAATGATATTGTTTGATTTATGGTTTGACTTTTGTGCACATGTTTTTGTATGGATTTGTCACTATGATTTTTAGTGTTTTGTGTGTTTGGCCATCTAGGTGAGTGTGGATAACAATATTGTTTCCTTCATATATTTTGTTTTGTGGTAATGGTTGGAATGCAGTAAAATAGTTAATGTTATGTACTCCATGTTGTTTTGCATAAGGGATGGTTCACTATTATTTATTAAGTATTTATGTTCTCCAACCCATAACCAAGAATGCAGAAGGCTATGATCAAGCAACATTAGCAGCAACCACCCACGTAGAAGCCTGTTAAACAATGGGGAATCAATACTCCCTTAGCTTGTAACAATTTTAATGTTACATATATATGTTTTATAGTAAATATACCCATTTATAATAGCAGCAGACACCTAAAAGGAAATGACCTAGAGCTACAAACTTCATTTTTTACCACTTCACCAGGTTATTTAATTGTAATCGCTTTGAATTGACTATTGATTAAATAATTTATAATTATTTAATTGAAAATTCATCGATTGTTTCCTCGGTAAATAAAATAAATGTTATTTATTTATCTAATCGTCATTAATTATCTAAGTCTTTCTCCCTGATTAAATAAATTTCTTAATTTGTTAATTCCCCCAAAATTTTATTTATTTTAACGGTTATTAAATAAATAAATTCTATTTATTTATTCACATCACTAATTAGAGTCCCTTCTTCTAAAAATTAAATAGAGATTTATTTGATTTTTGTCCACACTATAATTAAATGAATTATTTTAATTATTTAATTATTCATTAACTCTTCTCTCATTAAAATTAAAATGGGGTACGGTTGTTGAATTTTGAGATACATCTCTTGAATTTGAGATTAAATCATCATTTAACTCAAAGATAATTCCTTTGTCCTCCATAATTAAATAAAATATCTTTATTTATTTAATTATTCTTGTCACAGATTAAAATAGGATTTTATTATTTAATTTCTCCAGCAACCTCTTTGTCTGTGCCAGTATTATCTTCCAAATTAATTCTTATCTTTTAACATCTCATTTAATTTTGACCCTTGATTGAATTATCTTATAATTCAATCTTAGCCCTTCATCCTTATCATTTGCCCTAATTTTGACCTAACCCTAATTCTTATTGCAACATTCAATCTTGATCATTAATTCTAGGGTTTTTGGTCATCTTTTCATCCTGGCCACACATTCGAAATTGTAGTTTTTATAAAATGGCAATTTTGTTCTCATTTACCTCTCTCAGACTTCTCTCTCTCTGGTCCATGTCTATTTTCTGTCAACTTAGGGCTATCATTTTAATAGTCATTTGCCATTTTAGCTTATTGTGAGGTTATTTTTCTTTTATGCAAATCCTTCAACACTTGCATAGGGCTTAGGCATTTGTCATAGTTGCTCATATAAATCTGAGGGCATCTTTATTTACTGCAAGCTAGGAGGTGTAACAAAGGTCAACCATGGAAGATGAAGACCTAGGGTAACATTGTTCCTTTTGTTTTCATATTATTTCCTTTGTACTTTGTTATTTCAATGGGATTTTAATGTTATTGTGCTAACCTCTCTAACAAAATCTGATTTTCCCTTGATTACATTGGTGAACCCGATGTCGTTTTTCGGCTTTTTGTACATTTTTTTTTGTTGTTTTCTGTTGTGTTGCAAGGTACAGGTACGGATCACCCCAAGTTTTTTTTAAAAAACATTGTGACGCATCCGATGCGTCGTGACGCATCTGAGAACAGTAGAACTGCAATTGCTCTATCACACCGCAACTGACGCTAATAACGACACATCTATTTTCCTGAGCCGCATTCGAAACCTCGAAAGCCGCATTTGCTATTCCGTGCCGCATCCGTCTGGTATAATTCTTCTTTCAGTTTTGGGGTTTTATTTTTGGATTTCGGGTTTTCTAATCTTATGTCTTTCTGTATTCTATTTTTATTCTTGCATGTTGGATAAGATTAGATTTTGTGTCACTAATCCTTTCTTGTAGCGGCTTTCTATTTTCGTAGGGTTTGTTTTCGTTGTTTTTTGTTGTTTTGCAGGGTACAGGTATGGATCGCCGCAATCGTCGCAATGCATTTGATGACATAAGCGACACAACTGTTATGACGAGCCGCAACTGATAGCTACAGAGACGCATTCGATATTCCGAGCCGCATTCGAAAACCCGAACGACGCATTTTTCATTTCGCGCCGCATCTGCCTGGTAATTTTTTTGCCGCGCCGCATTTGCCTGGTAAATTTTTCCTATCAGTTTTGAGGTTCTAATTTTCGGATTTCGGGCTTTTCTAGTTTCTGGTTTTCAGATTTTCTATTTTTTTGTATTCTATTTTTATTCTTGCATGTGGGTTAGGTTAGATTTTGTTACTAATCCTCTCTTGTAGCATGTGGCGATCCCCATTCGTATGTCGAAGACCATTGTTTCAAAAAGACTACTAACTCATTATTTGCAAATTCGCATGTCAAAGAAGGAAAAAACAAACATTGTGCTTGTTTATTTCTAGATTAACAAACATTGGTTTTTGGTGCTTATAAAAAGAATCATGTCTTTTATGCTTGATTGTGCTTGTGGAGTGGTAGGTGAGTATGCTCTCACTTGGTGAAAACCTTGTGATCAGAAAACCAGACCCATTCTTTTCTATTATATTACCCTTCATGATTTGGTATATCAGAGTATCCTCTCCCCTTGCGCATTTGTGCGATCTTGGGTGTAAGAGAAATGGTTACTAACTCTAGAACTTGGGCCTGTTCTGGTGGGAAAAAGTACTCACCCCAGGACGACTCAGACCGGTAGCACCCTGACACCGAGGGACTTCCGGTAGGTATGAAAAATTAAGGTTCTTAAGGGAAAGCCCAATAATCGCGGCGATGGATTAGACAAGATGGATCGAAGGGATATCAACGCATGGATCACACCCGCGGGCGATTCTGGAATTAAACACCTCTTGTCTTAGTGTCCAACGTTCTGTTAATTAGATTGGCGAGTATGGTCGCGATGCGATGTCCATGCCCGAAGATTACTCCTCGATCCCTTGAGTAAGAGATAGCAATTCTTGGGATGTCACTGCGATGAATCAAATTTGGTGTGCTTTCGAATGATGTTAATGAGCGTGGAGGGAGCCAATGCCGCAAAATTCCTAGGCTATCACGGCTCGAGAAGGAAAGGTGTTCATCCTGTCCAGAGGTATAGCGGTGGGCTATATCAAGTATACAAACCATTGGCCTAATGGCCTTTTAAGTTGTGCTTATCATGTGTGTTTGGTTACCCCTTAAAATGTTGTGTTTGTCCAGAACATTATGGTTTATCATAGTTCAAACAAAACATTCATCAAACAGATCAAAACTTCCATAAACATAACATGAAAATCACTTTGAAACAAAAATGTCATATTTGTCGAACCACAACTAACATTCTGTAACGCAATTGCTTTGATAAACCGCATCTAAAACTTAGAACAATGCATCTATAGACGTTGCAATGCATTTGTCAATCTGAAAGCTGCATATGATAAAATTTGAGTCACATCGATGGTTAAAAGCCTTGAGTGAAAACTTAACCATGAAGCTGTGGCCGCCAAGCTGCCAAAGCGTACGCGCGCAGTAGGAATTTTTAAGCCTCGCGATTGAGCACAGGGTCTCCAAACTGTCAACCATCTGTCAAACTTTGTCATCAAGAGGATTCTGTCAAAAACCTAATTTGAAATTGCTCAAAGTCTTGTCTCTTAGCTTGCATTAGTCACCTTAGGTTTCATACATCATCCCTTGTAGTTGCATACATTCAACATTAGACTATCCTTAGGTTCACATTTTGCATACTTAGGAGTAGGCAAATCTTAAGCACCCCTTGGAAAAATCATTGTTTTTGAAATTAGACCTTTTTGGGACCAAGTTATCAAACATCCTTTTAGTCATTGTCCTCCTTTGTGAGATTTCTTCCAACTCAAAAGTCTAGTTAGGAAGACTCACTAGTCATCTTGTCAACTTGTCATTAACAACAAAGTCCTTTAGCAGTCCAAATCGAAAATAAAGAACAAGCTTAGAAGTTCTTAGATAACCTTATCTTACATTGCATACACATTGCATACCTTATTCTCAAAAATCCAAAAACAAGTCATTTTAGTCGTCATTTTGAACTTTAAACTTCACATAGTGTCATACTTGCATTTAGTGGTCATTCCCCTTTGAGCAATCTCATTTATGGTCGAAATCAGACTTCAAAAGCACAAGAGACAAATGGAAAACTTTGGACAAGATCCCAATAGTCCTCCACATGACTCAAACTGGACCGTGAACGATCCCTTTACCAATCTAGACAATCAACCTCCAGTGACAACACAATCCTTATCTAACAACTCATTTGAACTCTACTTGCAAAGAAATGAAAATGGTCAACTACTTTAGGAACACATAGAAGCATTGACACAAGACCCAGAGGTCTATCAGTTGGCTAAAACAATAGCACGTCACGACAGAGACAGATTCGTAGCTATGCTCTTGAGTGAAGGAGCTAAGTTACCACTAGGATTTGACATTAACACGTTACATGACCCTAATGCCAACAATGTTCATAACATCTCACACAGTGGTCAAGTCCTAAATACTACAAGCAACATCCCTTTTGACACCACAACGACACTGCATACCACATCCAACATCCCAAACATCTCCAATACAATAAACGCTACATCTATTGGGGGATCACAATCATCCACAACATCCACAACACTACCCCAATTAAATACAACCACTCTTGGCTCCTTGACACCATCGGAAAATTATTCCAATCCTCCTATTATCGCAACAACAAATACCACGGGGGCATCATCAAGTCATCACAACTCCCCCTTGACAACTACATCTACTACCATGAACACAACTTCAACAAAATCGTTCAGTAGTAATTCACAACATCCTTTGGGAGGAGCCACAGGGTGTATCTTTATACAAGGACAACAACAAAACGTTAACATGACAACACAGTCAAACGTCATTACCTCCCAAGGTAAAAATACCAATGTTCCCCTTGTGCAAAATCAACAATTCACACAAAGTGGCCAAATAACTCAACCCATGACATCGTCGATACATCCTAACATTCATGGTCACAACATCCCCCAAATAATGACACGCATAGCTGGGGGACACATTCCAACATACTCATCCAACGTTCACACTCATCAACATGCGCCTAATCACAACTTCCAATACCAACAACACATGTCATACGTACCGCAACAACCCGTACCGCCACAATACACCTATACTCACGCAGGAACACATGGTGTACCAGGCAATCCAATGTATGGAAATGTAAATGACCCTACCATAGATGAACTCAAAACAACAGTGCGGGATATGGCAAAGCAAATGCAAAACATGCTCATCACAGGCGGGAAATCTGAAATATCATATGATCTGGATGTATACCCATTCGACACAAACTTACGTATGCCCGCATTTCCGCCAAGATATGTGTCACCCAACTTCACTAAATACAAGGGCAAGACAAATCCTATTGAACATCTTCGTGAATTCGCAACTAACTGTATGGATATCGCCTATGAACCCACATACTTGATGAGACTTTTTTCCAAAATTTTGGCGGGTCAAGCCCTTGAATGGTTTTCAACACAAAAAGGTATCCAGACATGGGATGAGCTCAAAAGAAGGTTCATAAAAAATTACGCATACAATATTGACATGGACACCTCTATCACTAGCTTATGCAATCTCACACAAGAAGAGTCGGGTGAGACATTTATCCCATTCTTTCAAAAATGGAGAAGCCTCGCTAGTCAATGTCACATTGACATTCCTGAAAGAGAAAAGGTTGACATGTTTGTCCAAACACTTCTAGGGCCCCTCAAATTCGCATTGCAAATACATTGTTGCACAACCTTCACAGAATTAGTGGAAAAGGGGGTCCAAATTGAGAAAGCCCTTATCGCAAAAGGAGAACTGAGGTATGGTTCCAAAAACACAAACACCAACCCACCCGCTGACAAAAACAAATACTAGGTCAAGAATAAACATGTTACAAATGATGGTGTTGTTGACGCCAAGACTGCAAGTCCCGTATTGGCTCTGAAAGGGGTGCAACAACAAAATAGACCAACAACGACATTGACACCTCCCCCCAATACTCCTTCAAACAGTCAAAATGATCAAAACCGTCAAGGACAATATCGTCAACTAAGACAATTCCCTAGGGGTCGCACATACACCAATTTAGGTGAACCCATTGCAGATGTCCTCAAGAAATGCATCCAACATGGGGTCATCACACTTCCGGAAATAAAACCTTATGACCCAGGACAATTCAAACCAGCATGGTGGGATGACAACACAATTTGTGAATACCATCAAGTCAAAGGGCATACAACCTCCAACTATCGACAACTGAAAAACATAATCCAAGACCTTATTGAAAATTGCACCATCGAAGTAGGTGGATCGCAATTCAATTCCAACTCAGATCATACTATCCACAAGAATCCACTGCAGGATCATGGTCCCCATAATGATTCCACTTCAGGTCCACAGAACCAAGCTAACTTCACCCGAGCCAAGTACGATTACTCTGGTGGACCAACAATAAATAATGTTAGAACTGACGATGAGTACATCAACACCATTATGATCAAGAGAGCACCACAGTGCAACGCTACTACGCGAAGTGGCAAGGTCACTATAGCTGGTCCACCTCCCCCTAGACAAGCCAAGATCATTATAGCAGGCCCATCTTCTAAGCAATCACAACCAGCTTCATCTGCTAAACAACCAAAACCTATCTCAACCCCACAATAGTGGAAACCCAAAAGTCAGTTCAATCTCATTGACCAACTAGGAAAGACTCCTGCGCAAATATCTATCCTTGAGCTACTTCGTATTTCTCTCACACACAAAGAAATCCTGGATAAAACTCTCTTAGAGTCGTCGGTCCCGAAGGACATTGATGTCAATCAGTTTGAAACTATGGTGGGATATCTCACCACGCCGCACCATGTTACCTTCTCAGATCAGGATTACTCATCATCTAAAACCAACCACAATGATGTGTTACACATAGAAGTTTTTGTCCACAAGCACAAGGTTAGACGGGTTTTAATAGATGGCGGAGTAGGGTTGAATATATGCTCCCTTAAACTGGTTAAGGCTCTTGGATTCTCTGATGCATGCGTAGACTCAACAAAAAGCATAGTGATCAAAGCATATGATGACGAGGAACGCTCTTCGTGAGGTGTTATCTCTCTCCCTATCAGAGTGGGACCACTCATTGTCGACACAACTTGCCAGGTCCTGGATTTGGAACTACCATACAACATCTTACTTGGCCGCCCATGGATCCACGCCTTAAAAGCCGTTCCGTTGACATACCATCAATGCCTCAAGTTTCCTTTTGATGGTACAGAAGTAACCATATACGGAGACCCCGACCCTTTCCAATATTGTACCAATTTAAGGGGTATCTCTGAAAACCAAGTACCTATTAACCGAGAAGCACTTGGCTCCTCGTCCAAATATGTCGATTCTTCCACACTCATGTCATCCTCCACACCCACTTCATCCACGTCTTCTGCCATAACACCACCTTCCACCAGCCTTAAGACTGAGGAAATTGACAAAATCCAGGACCTGGGCTGTGGAGAGTTCAAACTAAATACAACATACAGCATAACTACAATACCCACTCCTCCAAAGATATATGGTCGACCATGTTTCAGAATGGAACCGCAAGAAACATTCAAAGTTCCACCGAATACAGTGTTCATCAAGTGGGGAGACATGAGTGATGAAGACCTTGCTGACATCACAGGATGGATCTATAGGGATACAGTCTCATTACCTCCACTACCAGTTCAGAAATACGGCAAGGGTTACAACATCATGAAGGCTAAAGGCTACGATGGTACTAGTGGCCTTGGAAAAAATAAAACCGGTCGAAGGGAACCTATAGAAACTTTCCAAACTCTGAAGTATCTTGGATTAGGGTTTAGATCAATCGACAATGGCGATCGACGTACCTCTGGACTTTCCAGTGAGCGAGTACATGCTTCTGAAAGTGTCGAGACTACTAGGAAATCCCTAACCGAAACAGACTCCCACGAGTGGGAATTTGGCTCCGAACGATCCCTAAGTGACTGTGGCCTCGATGATTTATTTGTCGAACCAGGGGAACTGACCTCTGAACAACAGTTTTGGCAAACATTCAAAATGGAGCAGACACCAAACAGTCAAAATCCCACTACCACTTCCCATGACACACAACGACCACCATCCGAACCCCCTCAATCTAATCTATTCGAAGTATCAGAAGACATTGATAGCCAAGGCTCTAAAACCGTCACTCCTTATTATGACAACGAATATGACACTAGTGAAGGAGAATACTGGATAGAATCCGATGTTGAGTTGGACGATGAGAACCTCATCTATAACATCAACGAATCCATCTGTATGCTATCGGCATCCTCACCCGAATTCACTAGTCTTGATGATGGCATTTCATTAGTCTACCCTGAACTAGTTGATTGGGACCAACAAGGACCGCCAATTCTAGATACATTCCAAAATGATGAAGCCATTGCCGAATTCATGGGATTACGAGAAGGCATACCAAGTGGGGACCACAAATCTAGATTTTCTATTGATTTAGACTGCACGGCATACTTCGGTGAGACCATCCAGTCCTCTAGTCGCAAAAGCAAAAATAAAGTAAAAAATGAAATGTCTCTAGGTGAAAACTGAAAGGCACCTCTTGACAATAAAATAGTAAAAACAAAGGACGTATCTGCGGGTGAAAACCTCTCTGAGGCGCCCAAAGATGGAGGACTGGACTTTCTCCCCGTGCAACAGGAAAAATCGACCATGCTTGTTGAGGACACCATAGAGGATAACATTTCAACTCCAGAAGACCCCAAGATGGTCTTATTTGCGGCATCATTGACAGATGAAGAAAGACCAGACTTTCATAAATTCTTTGCAGAACGGAAAATAAACTTTGCATGGTCCTACGCTGACATGCCAGGATTGGACCAGAACTGGGTTCATCATACGCACTGTACCCAATGCTAAACCCGGTCAAGCGAAGTTCGCCAAAATGCACCCTCGAGATTTGTATTTGGTTGGCCAGATAAAAGAAATTATTGGATGCTGGATTCATAAGGTCCATAGATTATGCTGAATGGATTTCTAATCTAGTGCTAGTGACAAAGCCAAATGGGCTAATTTGGGTATGTACAGATTTCCAGGACCTAAACAAAGCATGTCCCAAGGATGACTTTCCTTTACCAAACATTGATATCATAGTGGACCTTACAGTAGGACATGAGATGCTATCCCTCATGGATGGTTTCTCTGGTTATAATCAAATCCATGGCTCACGAGGATCACACAAAACAGCATTGCTTTCCATGGGAACATCTTTATTTAGTATCATGCCCTTAGGTCTAAACGTAGGTGCCACATATGAAAGGGCTATGACCATGATCTTCCATGACATGATGCACAATATAATGGAGGAATATGTAGATGACCTATTGGCCAAATCGACAACTAGGAAAGATCATTTGAAGGTACTCGACAAAATTTTCAAGAGACTGGAAGAGTACAAAGTTTGACTAAACCCTAAGAAGTGTGTTTTTGGGGTCACATCAAAAAAACTGTTGGGATACATCATCTCCCGAAGAGGCATAGAGGTTGATCCGGCAAAAGTCAAAGCAATCATCGACATGCCTCCACCTAGAGGGATCAGTGAACTCAGAACCCTGCAAGGCAGAGTGCAATCTATTCGCCGCTTCATAGCTCAATTGGCGGAATGATTTTGTTCCAGTCATCACTCTGCAGGGTGTCCCCTTTGTATGGGCAGGATAAATGTCGATAACCTTCCAGCAAATCCAAAGATTACTGCTTGTCAACACGGATCCTCATGTAGCCCTATTCTTGGGAAAGCCATTAATTTTATACATCTCGACCACTAGTTCAGCACTGGGGGCATTACTAGCTCAAAATGATCATGAAGGGAAAGAAAGAGCAATCTACTACATCAGTCGCACACTGATAGGTTATGAGTTGAATTACACATACATTGAACATGCATGTCTCACAGTTGTCTTTGCAACTTAAAAACTAAGGCATTATATGCTCAATCATCAGACACACCTGGTTGCCAAGATTGACCCATTGAAATATCTATTAAGTCGAGCAGCGTTAACAGGCCGATTGGCAAAATGGGTCATGATCCTAAGTGAGTACGACATACAATATGTTGAACGCAAGGCAATAAAAGGGCAAGTAATAGCAGATCAACTGGTAGATGCGCCAATGCAAGCCTCTCATCCGTTGGTAATTGATTTTCTTGATGAGTCCATTTTTCATACAGAAGCAGCTACACCATGGAAGCTGTACTTTGATGGGTCCCACACTGGCCATGGCTCAGGCGCTGGAATCTTGTTCATCACACCACAAGGGGATTCAATTCCTAAGTCTTTTCGAATCACTTTCCCTTGTACAAATAACATTGCTGAATATGAAGCACTGGTTATAGGTCTCAAGTTGGCAATCAAATGGAAAATTCAGACATTGCTTGTATTTGGAGATTCCCACTTAGTAATCAATCAAGTGAATGGTGACTATGAAACAAAGGATGAGAAGTTGCTTCCGTACAAGAGGATGGTGGACAGTTTCCTAACATACTTCCAATCAGTGTCTTTTGAACAAATCCCCAGGGTACAGAATAAGGCAGCTGACGCAATGGCTACTATTAGTTCTCTCTTGGACATCCCAAAAAATGTGTCACAATTTGAGTTCCTAGTAGAACAACTATTGATACCAGCATATGATATCCTAGAGTCAGAAATGGTTTGTGAACTTGTTGGTCCCAACTCCCCTTGGTATCAGGACATTTATGACTATCTAAAGACTCACACCCTTCCATCGAACCTATCCAATAACCAAAGGAAGTCCCTCATTAGAAAATCCACAAGGTATGCCATTATCAGCGATACCCTATACCGCCGTAGTTTCGACAGTACCCTCCTTAGATGTCTTGACACCGATGAAGCATGTACGACCTTACGAGAAGTGCACGATGGTATATGCGGATCTCATTCGAGCGGTCCTACTCTGGCTAAGAAACTAATGAGACTTGGATATTATTGGCCGACAATGGAAAAAGATGCAATAGAATATGTCAGAACCTGTCGCAAGTGTCAGATCCATAGTGATTTGGTCCATGCTCCAGCACAAGAACTTCGGCCAATCACTTCTCCGTGGCCCTTCGCTCAATGGGGGCTCGACCTCATGGGTAAGATTCATCCAACCTCCTCCAACAGCCATAAATTCATTATCACGCCGAGTATTTCACAAAGTGGATCGGAAACCATTCCATTAACATACATTATGGCAAACAAATATCAAATTTTATCCTCAACTACATCATTTCTTGGGTATAATCCCGCGATCCATCATCGCGTGATGGATGTCCATTCCAAAAACCAAGACGTCAGTGAGTTATGTGAGCGATTCCATATCCAACACCACTTTTCATCCCCATACTACCCCCAAGGAAATGGCCAAGCTGAGGCGTCGAATAAAACCATTATCAAGATCCTTAAAAAGACTGTCAATGACACTGGCCGCGATTGGCACATACAACTTAACCCTGCTCTGTGGGCTTACCGAACTAGCATTCGTACGCCTACAGGAGCTACCCCATTCGCCCTGGTTTTTGGTACGGAAGCCATCTTACCCATTGAGGTCGAAATTCCTTCACTACGGGTCTCTTTGAAGGGTCTAACTAATGAAGAGGAATACCGACAATCACGCTTGCACGAGCTGGAAATGCTGGATGAGAGAAATCAAAACTCACTGAATCACCTCCAAGCATATCAAAACCGCCTTTGTCGCAGCTACAATAAAAAGGTTATGGTCAAAAAGTTTGACATTGGCGACCTGGTTCTCATGCAGAACCCTAAGAACCAAGCAGACAGAGAAAAGCTAGGAAAATTTGAACCAAACTGGATGGGTCCATATATTAT